>JBAMCI010000107.1:9957500-10027500 GCA_037075265.1 Drosophila nigricruria | reverse complement strand
AATAGTTAACAGCTCTATCTGCTAAGCAGTATCATGTTAACAGTTAGACTACTTAACATGCTGTTATTGTTCACAATGCTTACCATTGCGCACTATCTGATCGAGAATCATGTCGATCACAATAAATGTGCCTGTGCGTCCAATGCCCGCCGAACAGTGCACACAAATGGGACCCTAAACAAGAGAGAGAGAGATTAGTTAAAGAGTTACCCTCAATTGAAAGAGTCAAGTTAGTCTGTCTGTTACTTACGGGCTTCTCGCCTGCCTGGGCCAGGCTGCTCTGTTTGGTGTTCACATCCTGCAGGAAGTTCAGCACACAGCCGGGATCGGCGGGTACGCCGTGATCGGGCCACACTTGGAAATGATAGTGATAGATGCGACGCTCGGGCTTGTCGCGCCACGAGAAGAGAAACTCACGCAGCGTGTAATCGTTGGTGGAGTTCTCCTTAATGCACTGCACCTTGGCATGGCCGAACTGCTTGCACTGGCCCTCGTCGGGCCAGTAGCGTTCGCACTTGGTCTTGCCGCGCTCGATCTCCTTGGTGGTCATCACAATCACCCGCGTGTTCTCCTGCCAGATCATGTTCCAGAAGTCCGTCTTCGTGTTGGCCAAGCAGCCCTGCGTGGCGATATACGTCTTAAACAACTGACTCTCGCCGTTCAGCAGCGACCCAGTCGAGGGGCCGCTGCAGGAGGACGTCGTCGATGGTGGCGGTGAGGCATCGCCGCAATGCTTCTTCAGCAGCACGGCCAGGCAGCCGTTGAGTGCCGCCGCTGCCGACGTATTGCCGGTGGCTGTGGGCGTGCCAGGACCCGTGCCCGCTGCCGAGGCATTCGCCGATGCTGACAGAGATTCGCTGCGTTTGTGCTTGCTGAGCGAATCGGACTTGCGATTGCAGGTGGCACAATTGGTGGGCAACGTGGCCGACTTGACGGCGCACTGTACGCACGTCTTGTTCTGCTGCTGGCAATTGGGACAATTGCGTTGCGTTTGTGCCGCCGTGCAGGCCGGACAGGCTGCGACCGTGCTGTTCAGGCTCTCCGAGGAGCTGCTCATGTTGTAGAGATCGCCGTCGGTGGGTAAACGTATGTAATTGGCATTTATATACTCAGCGCCCAAAGCGCTGCTCTCCACATCCTGCAGCTTAACGCGCGTGTGATCATCTAGGAGAAGAGATAGTTGAGATAAGTAAATAAAGAGAGAGAGAGCAAAGAGAGAGAGAGACTTGCTTACAGGGCAATATGTTGCGATAGCGATTCTTGAGACGATTCGCATCCCTGTAGCCCTCGACACGCTCGAATGTGTCTCGGCTGTCCTGCTGCAGCGACTCGAACTCCTCCCAAAAGCCGCCCTGTAGACGAAAGCATAGAATTGTTATTGCTATAATGCTCATTCAACTCTGGGCAATCTTCTCACCTTCACCAGCTGCTCCACGCGCGCATTGATGCCGGCTGCTGTGATGCGCGTCGCATTGAACGGCTGCCGCAAATGGACCACTGTGCCACATGTCTCCACCATCGGATGGCGTTTGTAGTGCTCGATCAGTTCGGAGAGTGTTTCAAACGAATCGCCGCCGCCCACGTCGTACTTTTTATCCTGCAAACAGAAGTTGGCAATGTGGAGTTAGCGAAAGTAGAGCACAGAACTGCTTGCAAGCAGTGCAAAGTCAATTGCAGCAAATCCCACTTTTAATAATCAACTATTTGTTTTTACTTTTATTTATATCAAATGTATTTACTTCATGTAACTATATATTTCATATGTGATATGCATATGTTTATATATTCCATGTAAAGACATATTTGTTGTACAGGAAATCCTAAAATATTATTAGGGCACGTTTGCCTCAGCTGCTGTTTTAGCCAAGGCAATAGCTGAAATCAGTGTTTTGGCACGTTCTCTTAACTTCCTGACAAAGCTAATGTTAAATGTATTAAGCAGCGGTAATAAGGCCATTTTCTGCTAACTTTCTGTTAAAACTATTGTTAACATTAACAAGCAGTGCTACTTAGGCACGTTCTGCTAGCATTCTGTGAAGGCTTATGTTAACTATATGTAACAAACAGTGTAGACTTCCTGCTACTGGTCAGTATAGGAATCAGTGTTGACTATGTATGTTCTGTTAAGTTGCTGTTAAAGCTATTGTTAAGAGGTAACAAGTGAAATTAACTGTTAAGCCTAATGTTAAAAGTAAATATCAATTTTATCTGCGCTCATTCTGTTTACTTGCTGTCAAAGCTAATGTTAAAAGTTACAAGCAATGTTGCTTAAGCTCTTTCTGTTAACTTTTTATTGAAGCTAATGTTAAGTACCTTCTGTTAACTAATGTTAAGTACCTTCTGTTAACTTGCTGTCGAAGCCAAGCAAGCTGTTCAACTTGAGCTAATTTTGTTAACTGCATGTCCAAGCTAATGTTATCAATTGATCACTGTTAAACGCTAATGCTTTGACAACTAACTGCACTAGGGTAGAATCTCTCTCTGTCTCTTCTTCTCTCTCTGTTCGCAACTTGAACTGTAGCAATAAAAGTTTGAAGTCGAACTGAAAAACGCTACACAATTAGCCAATAACAGTGCAAACGTGACCGCAATGTCAAATTGAAGTAAACGCTCAACCGGTCATGTAAATCGCATCATTCTAAATGCCGTCAAATGGCAGTAACAACAGCAACAGCCACAGCCACAGCTATAGCAACAGCTCATCATATCTGTGAGGGGACTTACAGTAGTTGGTGTAGTATAGTAAATGAATTGAACAAAATAAATATATTTGGGATTGTCATGTTTGGATGTAACAAAAAAAAAAAAACAGAAAAAAACCCTGCAAATATTACGTTTTCAATATTTGTTTTCGCCTAATAACAAATAATTGTTGAAAAAGACAGAATAAAGATGAGTAAATGGGGGAAAACAAGAAAAAATAATGAATAGCACATCAATTGACGGGCAGTATATATATATATATCTATATATTATATATATAAAACTTTTTCATTTCTATTTGATTTGTTGTATAGGAAATGCATTTGGGTAAAGCACAAAAAGTTGCTTAATAAATTTGCCTGATATTGTATGAAATTTATTAATGCCTATTAGCTATTCAGTATTCATTATTCATGAATCATTTGTATGCATTAAACTCGAACTAGTTAGTCCTTGCATAACGGCCGAAGCTGCTGTCCGCAAGCAGTGCTGTCTACTACTACTGCGTCAAGCAGTGCAAATGGACATTACGCATACGCCACGAGCATTCGATGGCAATAACCAAATATGTCAGCACTATTTACATTTACAACGAGACAAACACATGACGAGAGATATGTATATATATATATTTGTATATATATATATATTCATATATATATATGCAGTTAGACACAACTAATTCAAGGTCAAACGATGAGGAACTTTACGGCCAGTCAGTCAGTCGGTCGGTCGGTCGGTCGGTCGATTTTGCATTACTTGACTTGCTGCTGCTGCTGCTGTTGCCTACAAGTTGTTGTCGTATCACACAAATCGATTTGCATTTGCATACACTATTAGCTGCAGCTCGCTGTAGACATTTCAACTCACCTGCCATCTAATCATGACATGCGCCACTTTGTCGTCTGTGCGCACGGATAAAACAAAATCACCAGGTTTACTTTGAGATTCACGCACAAGAAATGAACCATTCTTGCCACGCTCCAATATCAATTTTTCAGCTTCTTTGCCAGAAAGATTGCCGTGAAACCATCTGCAATGAGAGAGAAAATGAAAAGTTGGATTAATTATTTATTAACTTAATTATTTATTAACTCTTAATTGTTATTTGTTTGCATTCGCTGTCAACAATTTTGGTTTAGTTTAGTTACGCGCGCATTTATTGCAGCTACAGCAGCTGTTCTCGCCTGCAGCTGACTGACTGACTGATTGACTGACTGAGTGACTGACTGACTGAGTGACTGCGTTGACTTTTTCTCAGTGCCTTTTGTGGTGCTGCTAAGTACGTGCGCGCTTGAAATACGACTATGAACTGCACAAATTGCAGGCATGTGTGCCAAATGACAGCAACAGCTCAAACAAAAAACGATGCCGACAAGCGACGAGCGACGACCCAGTAGGAAATCAAAAACGAATACGAATACGAATGCGAATGCGAATGCGAATGCGAATGCGAATACGTGTAAATGAAAACGAATACAAATCGAACTGCTGCTGCTGCTGCAACAACTACAATAACAAATGCGAAGAAAACAGACAAATGCAAGGCAAACAACAACTTTTGCAAAAGTGCAAGTTGTTGTTGCTGTTGTTGTTGCTGTTGTTGCTTTGAGCTAAACGTATAAGGCTTTAACTTTGTCGTTGTTGTCGCCTGGCCAGCCAGTCGTCTATGGACATAGACCTAATATAAACACACACACACATATATATATAAATTATATATTATATATAGATATTTATCTATATATATATATAGTTTAGTTGCACATCTATGTACGCAACAGCCTAAACAGTTGACACAGAAAAGCAAATAAGTTGTCAACTCAATCGAATTGGAAATTATTTCAAACTGCACTGCTTGCCGGCGCCAAACACCGAGCTAAGCAGCGCGCCCAGCAAGCAGTGCAAGCTGCATAAGCAAAAGGAAATTTGAATTTATTAGAGAGAAGGAGGCGTCTGCTTATACTCTACACATATGAATATATATTTATAGGGTATACCTAGTCGACTCTTCACTCATAGCCATTTAAGATGAAATTAATGAAATATATTTATTTGTTTTTTATATTTATGTATTTTTGTTCATAAATTATTTAGCTGATTTCATACAAGTCACGCATCTTTACAGAGTATCTGTTTGTTTATCTGCCTTTGACTTTGATTTTGTTCTGTTGTTGTTTTCCGTTTCTTTGGGCTCATTTGCATAAATAACACTAACTTAAAAAACTTGCTTTGAATTTCGAATTCGAGCAAAACAGAATAGAATCGACTGAAGCAAAAAACAATAACAATTTCGATTTCAATTTCGGTTTCAGTTAGTTGTCGATATATATGTATATAGAAATTGTAGTTGCTATGGCTAGAGTCAACGTCATCTAGTTTCTGGCACTTGTCGAGTTCGATGGCATCTCGTAAATCGAGCAGACGACACACACACAGACAGACATACTTTGATTGATTTGTGTGTGTGTGTGTGTGTGTGTGTGAGTTGTCCTTAAGCCGGTTTCAATTTAACTGCTGTGATTCTCGCTGCTATTTCATTGATTTGTTGCTGGGGTCAGAGTTATCATAAAATACAGCTTTATGTATAGAGCATGCTCGAATATATGTATATATATAGTATATACAATATATATGTATTACCGGCCGCCTTTATCGATTTATCTTCCGCATGTAAGTGCGCACAGCTTCTATTTATAGCTAGAAATTGTATAAACAATTGACTTTACATTAGATCATTAAGATATACATATATATATATATGTATGTATATATATATGTATGTATATCGTGCACTTGACTGGCTGATCGTTAGGCCTGTTACATATTCAAGGTGGTGCGCAATGCTAGTGATAAGAGTTCGTCATGTTTATGTTATTTTTAGCACCGGAAATGGCATTGAAGCAACTGTCGATAGTTCGATTAACGATAGATAGATAGACAGACAGATAAACATGCATACATGAATATATATATATATATATATAGATATATATGTTTTCTATTAGTGTTTCTTTAATGGCAACTCATCAATTGACTGACTCAAAAAGCATTAACAATCCAATTGGAGCTTAACGACTTGCACACCAGCTTTGTCAATCCAATTGGAACTTAACAGCTTTGGCTAATGCAACAACAGTCAGCTTTTTGTCCGGCACTTAAAACAAACCCTAATATCTGTTTACTATATAGTATAGTATGTTAATGTATATTCTTTATATATCTTGTTTTTGTTGTTTTCTGTTTTCTGTTGTCTTTGTGTTTTTTTTTTTTCTGCTTTGTGATTCAGCGACAATCGAATTGGCTTTTGGGGCAGCCGCCACAATCCAGTCAACAGACCAATTAGCACCTTTCTTAGTGTTCAGTTTTATTATACTATGTATATGTATATATATCTTATATATCTTATGCATATATTTATATATATATCTCTTGTTTACCTTAGCCCCCCTCTCAGCTGGCGTAACTGCAATTGCATTTCACTTTATTGCAGTGAAATTGCCAGTACTCATATACCCTGTAAAACTAACACATAGGGTAGTCTTGTTTTACTTGATAATAAAATGGAATTTATGAACTTTGGGCAGCTGAAAGTGTCTTAGAGCTTGATCATGTTAGCATAACTGACCTATATATACCCTGTAAATATGCTCTAGCTAATTGAAAGTTCTTATATGCATAAATTGAATAAAAATTCGAAATGTAAATATTAAACTAAGAATTTATAACTAATTTTTTAATTTTTGTTTTTTTTTTTTACAGCGCATCTCCTAGTCGTGCCTTTTTATTTGGTTTGCTGCACAAATGGCTTTAACACCTAATTGTTACAGTTACAGTTACGTACAGGAAACAGCTGAATTAACCGAAAGCCGAAGCTAAACCTGTTGGCCATTCATGAAACGCACGAAAAAAGGTCAACAAACAGCTCAACGCAAATTTATTCATTAAATTATGCAAATCTCTGACTGTCTCTCTCTCTTTCCCTCTCTCTCGCCCTCTTGCTCTAGCCACAATACATAAATTAGCATTTGTTGCTAAACTCTAGAGTACAGTGAACAACAACAACAACAACAGGGAGTAGAGTGGAAAAAAAAACTATATCTTTGTGCTCTGACTGTACTCGCTGTGAGTTCGCTCTGTGTGGGTGGGATTGGGTCATATATTGGGGCATTGCATTTACTGTCCCAATCTGTTAGCAATTTTCATTGCTCATAAATTTTGTAAATATCTCAACAAGAAATAGATAATAAAAAAACAAACTAATTAAATTTTGTTTTTTTTTTTTTTTTGTTATTCAAAGATTTGCCTTAACAACAGCAGCAATCAAATTTAACGGAAATATGCAAAAGGAAAACAAAAACAAAAAACAGAAATAAATAAATAAAAAAAGTAGCAATAACAACGCGCCAACTATTAAACAAATTCGCGCAGTTAGTTAACAAAATGTAAAGCAATTTACATTTGACAGGCTGCACTTGAAGCTGTCAAGCGAGCTGTGTGAGCAGAGAAGGGGTGAGAGGGGGGTCGAGGGGTGGAGGTTGGCAGGGGTGTGAGACGAGAGTGGTGCTGTGTAGTAGTAGGGTAAAATGTTACACACGCTGTTAAGCGGCACTACACTCTAACGGTAAACAGCTAAATGACCCAGTCTCCCTCTCAGTCGCCCTCTCCCTTCTCCCTCTCTCAATTGCTTGCAATTTACGGAAGCGCCATAATATGACCATGGAGGTGATAATGCGCTTTTGATTTCATAATAGCTGGGAAAGAACTGAAACTGTTGATAACTGCTGACTGCTGACTGCAATATATGAAGAAGAGAATCAACCCTCATGGAATATACAACTGACAATAAAAGTGACCCTGAAGCGGATGATAGTTGCAAACTATCTAAACAAACAGGGACGGAACTAAACATTGAAATGGACTTTATAACTAAGGCCTAGATATCTAAAATATATTTAACATTACATTACTCTAAACCTAACATAGAATTGTGTTAAGTTAACATAGAGCAAAGTTTAACAGCTGTAGTGGAACATGTTAAGATCTAGACTGTTAACTTAACAGAACTGATAAGTGATAAGTGGAGGTAGTAAAAAAAAACGTGAGAATAGAGTTAGTAAAAAGTCAAGAAACAGGCAAAAAGTTTAATTTTTTTTAAACTAAATGAATATTTGATAGAATTATAGGAAAATTTAAAGAGTATTGGCCCTAAAGTAATAGCAGAATAGAGTTAGATAGAAGATATAACATAAGATTGAACTTAATAAAAGCATTAAACTGTGGAATTCCCGACTTAGTTAAATCTATTTCAAATAGTTCAGGCCAAACACGTGACTAGCACTTGGAGCTACTCAAGAGTGCCAGATGTGGGCTTATGTAACCAAAAAAAAAATAAAAAATTAAAACTTATCTAAAATCTAAGTTAATAAAGCCATAAATACTTTAGCTGCTGTTGCTGCTGCCTCAACAAATGATAAATTCTTTATCAAGAGCCAACAGAGACGACAGCGCAAAGAATTGGTAAAGATGGGCAAACAGATGTGAGAGAGCTAAGAGATAAGCAGCAGAGATGGAGATGGAGATGGAGATGGAGCTGGGGATGGAGCAGGGTATGGGGATGGAGCTGGGGGGGGACAGTCAACAGGCAGAATCTGGGAACTTGTTGGCTGCGAGGCTGCGAGCCTTGCGACAGATGCAAATTCTCAGTATGTGCTGCTGTTTTTCTTATCTGATTTATATGGAATATACCTATATATATATATATATACCTAAATATATATACAAGTGTCTGTAGAGCCCCCGCTGTATATGCTTTGTTATTTATGAGCGAGCGGAATTTGGTGCGCTAAATGCCATAGATTATTTCATTAGAACTCGTCGACGTCGCACCACGCAGTCTCTAAATGCAAAAATCAATAAATATCAGAAGAGCCAAAAACAACAACAACAACAACAACAACAACAACAAAATAAAAGAAGAAAATAACAGAAATGCGAAACCTAAAGTGGCATAGCTGCCCATCAGATACCCTGTAAAAGTGGGTTGGAGTATAAGTTGAGCTTAGATTTCAATAATATTTATTTCTATTATTTAGTTTGGCTTATATTACTAAGCAAGTGATTCATGATTGACAATCAAATTTGATTGAACAACATAAGCGAGGGGCAGATACCCTTTAAAGGCGTGTAGAACAAAAGTCCTGCACAGATTTCATCGGTTTTTGTTGTGACTATAGCAAAACAAACTTGATTGACAATCAAATTTGATTGAACAGGTCTAATAGGTAGTTCTAATTGATATAGACGAAAGCAAATACCCTGTAAAAGTTATAGAACTCAACTTGTGCACAGATTTCAACAGTTTTACTGTTATTCCAATCAATTATAGCAAATTTGCACATGACTGACAATCAAATTTGATTGAACAACAAGGCAGAATCGTTCGAATTCATATGGACGAAAGCAAATACCCTGTAAAAGTTATAGAACATAAGTTGGGTACAAGTTTCAATAGTTTTACTGTTATTCCAATCGATTATAGCACAATATTACATGACTGACAATCAAATTTGATTGAACAACAATTTTTGTGGCATTTAATTGATATAAATTGAAATAACAAAGATATCAGAGATTATTGAAGATCACAGAAAACTCAAAATGAGCAAATATTGTTCCATATTTGAACTAATCTTATGATCCATAAGAAAGATTGTATATGAAGATTATAGAAGTTAAGGATTGACATTTTGATATGATGTTATGCACTACTTGAAGTACAGCTTAGCTCAGCTCAGCTCAGCTCATTGATATGATGTTAAATACATGCTTAAGCTCAGTTTAGCTCAGATATAGCTCAGCTTAACTCATTGATATCATGAGCTCAGCTCATACTGCCCTTAACAAAGCCTTATCTACAGGGTATATTCTTAAGAATAAACTCCAAAAATATTATTGTCAATCATATTGAAAGCCATTCAAATCATAAACATAAACAAGAAAGCACCAAAATCAATGAAAATGTGAGCGAGCGCGCAGGCGTTTGTTTACGTATAGGCCATATATGGCAAATATATATATATATATATACATAGATATATATATATGTGTGTCTCACATATATATATATCCATTAGAATGTCACTAGCCCCACTCATGTTTCTTTTTTTTTTGTCTGATGTTTAACTTCAATATTTACTCATTTGCGTAGCAATTTTAGACACATGACAATTTGTTGTTGCTGTTGTTGGCTTATTAAATGGCAACAACAATATAATTTAATTTGTGTCCCACACGCGCCTCAAAAAAAAAAAGATGATTATAAAAAAAAAAAAAAAGAAAAATTGTTGCTAATATGTGCGCGCGCGTTTTAAAACGCAGCCGCGTTTCTGTTCATAGTTTTTCGTGCGTTTTTAGTCGCTTGGTGCGCTGCACTTACTTGTAGCCAAAGAGTTGCACACGCATGGCCGCCAGGAGCGCCAGTGTGCCGCTGGAGCCGCCGAAGCCGTGCTGGGCAAAGGTCGGCGGTGAGCTGGACCAGGATGTGGGCGTAACGGGATTCGATGAGAAATAGGCGTGGCCATCGCTACTGCTGCCGCCGCTGCCGCTGCTGCTGGCGCTGCTGTTGCTGCCACGCGGCGTCGCCAGCTGCAGCTGCGACAGCGACTCTGTCGAGGAGCAGCTAGAGGAGGCGCCCGTTGAGGTGGGTCGACGTCTGTTTGCCCTGTTGTATTTGTGTTGATTGTTGTTGTTGTTGTTATTGTTGCTGTTGTTGTTACTGTTGTTGTTGTTGTGGGCAACGCCTCTGATAATCAGGGCCAGCTCGTCGTTGCTCATGCAATTTTTGCACTCAGGTGTCGCTGTTGTTGTTGCCTTTGTCTTGTGACTTTTGCTGGCCTTTGACTTTGAGTTGCTGCGCGTCCTTCCGCTGCCATAGTGCGCCTGTATCGCTCGCTCGTATTCAAAGTTACGTTGTTTGTTGTACACATTGTTAGTGTTACTGTTGTTGTTGTTGTTGTTGTCATCGTTGTTGCTGTTGTAGACCTGCTTCTCCTGCAGCTTGTGATGCACCACATGTCCCAGCGAACTGGACAGTTTCTCTAGGCACTTATTGAAGAGCATTTTGCTGCCGTCGCTTGCCTGCTCAATTCACAACTAATTCCGAACAACACTTGTTTAAGCGCAGCAATGCGAAAAACAATCAAATAAAAGATTGTACAATAAAAAAAAAAATAAAATAAATTTTAACGGCACAAATTACATCAACTTTTTTGCACGTTGGGAAAAACGCGTTTGTTCCTAATGCTGTTCTTGTTGTAGTTGGCAATTGCAGTTGTTGTAAATGTTGTTTATGTAAGCACCAGATCAATAAACACAAATGCACTTAAAATGTTGTTGTTCTTATTATTCTTGTTCTAATAAGAAAAAATAGTATAAATATATTGTGTTTGCTTATGCAAATGGAAATGTTTTTTTTTTTTTGTTCTCTTCTGTTTCTTTTTATTGCACAAATTTCTTTAGGACCGACAACAATTTCTTCTCCTTGGCCACAGTTGTTGTTGTTGCTTTAGTTGCTTTCGGTGCTTGCAGCTTGGCCGCTGTGATTGCCGCCTCGTTGTCCAGTCGCGTTTGTGCCGCAATTAAATGCTCCAAAACGAAACCCGCCGAAGGCATAATAATTTATGGCGTGTTCAATAAAAATTATTAAATTATGTTAATTCAATAAATTGTTCTTTGTTTGCTTGTTTTTGCTGTTGTTGTTGTCTGTTTTGCAAAATTGCAATTAAGACAGCCGCCCACGCACTATAGCACTGCTTTAACGACGGTTGTTGTCTGCTTGCACTGCTTGGTAGCACGCGCTTCTTTTCTATATGTTAGCGTGTTCCGCGTTGTTTAGCCGCTGAACCGCAACTCGAGAATGAAGCTCCAGCAGCCAAGTGCTAAGCTTTTTGCTCAAGTCTGTCGCTTGGCTTCGTTTGCTTCGTGCCGTCGTCGTTGTCGTCGTCGCTGCTGCTGTCGCTGCTGCTTCGTCGTCTTCGTCTTGGCTTCGGCTCTACTCTTTGTCTACGTCGTCGCTGCTGCTGCTGCTCGTTTGCTCGGTTGCTGCCGCTGCGCTCGTCGACGTCTTCGTCTTCGTCTTCGTCTTTGCTTTGCTTTTCTCTTAGTCAACGCCTTCGTGTTCGCTGCTGTGATTTGCTCTGCTTGTTGTTTTTGTTGTTATCTGCCTTGCTGCTTTTGCGCTCTGCCGCTCTGTTCTAAGCGCTCAGATCGTGTGCTCGTGCATGAATGAATGTTGCCTGACTGCGTGCGACGCTTTTTGTTTTAAATGCACAAAAGCCCGTCCGAGCCAAGCAACAACAACAACAAAACTCGAACTCGTCTCGATCTTTTGGTCCATAACATGTCAACGTTTGTAAAATGTAAGCACAGACGTTGCCTTCTTTGTGGGGGCGTTGGCGTCAGCGTCAGCTTGTTATTTGTTATTGTTTTTCGCTGCTGCTGCTGCTATTGCTGTCTCTGCTGCTGTTGCGGCAGCCTCTGCTTGCTGTTGTTTTTGTTGTTATGATTTTCTGCTTGCACTGCTTGTGAAATTCAGCTATTTGAAAGTGCATAGCTCAGACCAATACAGTGAAAGCTTGCATCTGTGTCTAAGCAAGAACCGTTTGAAAGTTGACCATCAAAGCGGCGCAGGCGCAGGCACTTTTACTTTTA
Organism: Drosophila nigricruria; assembly: GCA_037075265.1. NCBI lineage: Eukaryota > Metazoa > Arthropoda > Insecta > Diptera > Drosophilidae > Drosophila > Drosophila nigricruria. Next base: position 10,015,086 of record JBAMCI010000107.1, on the reverse strand, counting down.
GAAACGCCAGTGCCAGAGGCGAGAGCGTATGGGCGGGGTCATTGGGGGCGTAGCCAAGAGTGACTAACTTAATTGAACTGCCGACATATGTGACATTTTTACTGTACTTAGTTAGCAGCTATTTGAATGCGAGTCAACGGCAACTCAGCTCAGGCAAATGAATCAGAATCTGAATTCGCCTTAAGCTAAGTCAGTGTATGTGTATGTGTGTGCGTGTGGATGGTATAGCAGCATGTAAGCGCCGCCTGTTACCTGCCACCGGAAATGAAATTGAAACCGAATAACAATGCGGGCAATTTTTCGTGTTGCGTCTTTGGGGATTTTGTTATAGCGAGCAAAAGAGAGAGGGAGAGACAGAGGGAGGGAGAGGGCGGCTGGGAGTGAGAAGTAAAGTTAGGCACTTGATGCGTGTGTGCGACGGAGATGGGGCAACTCTTCTATGGCGCAGGCGCAGACGTCAGAGGCGAACGTGCTGCGCATATTTGGCAGCCAATTTTGGTTTCTCATGACAACGACGTGCGACAGCCCCCCCAAGCCACAGCCACAACAGCAATTCCCAGTGCCAAGTGCCATTCGAACAACAACAATAACAACAACAACTGGGAACAGGGCATTGGGGATTGGCGATCGTTTGGGCCGCTCTGTGGGGGTTGTTCGGCGATGACAAACCGTTTGGTAACGATCGTCTGTCTCATCATCAATTTCGTTGGAACAACGTCAAACGAAAATGCTTCAAAGTCTAAAACAACATCGGCAACAACAACAACAAATCACATTAATCGGCCATAATTAAGTGTTAAATAAACAGAAGGTGGAAACAAAAACAAAGCACTAAAGACTCAACTTACAACTATACCAGACTCAAGCGATGATATAAACACTGTTCTGGAAACTTTTAACATTCATCGACGTTATCCAAGAAAGATGCAGATGAGGTGATCCATAGGCTTAGACAGCCATACTAGAGCTCATGTACACACATACTTATTTATATATATTAAATCATTCATATATAAGATCTGAGATCGTTCATAGATTATATATGTAACTTTAATTATAGGTTAAACACTTAACAAGAAAAATATCGGGTTAATAGACTTGTGGGAATGTGATTTAGAATTGATTCTATATTCTATATTCTATGTTCTATATTCTATATTCTATATTCTATATTCTATATTCTATATTCTATATTCTATATTCTGTATTCGATATTCTATATTCTATATTCTATATTCTATATTCTATATTCTATGTTCTATATTCTATATTCTATATTCTATATTCTATATTCTGTATTCGATATTCGATATTCTATATTCTATATTCTATATTCTATATTCTATATTCTATATTCTATATTCTATATTCTATATTCTATATTCTATATTCTATATTCTATATTCTATATTCTATATTCTATATTCTATATTCTATATTCTATATTCTATATTCTATATTCTATATTCTATATTCTATATTCTATATTCTATATTCTATATTCTATATTCTATATTCTATATTCTATATTCTATATTCTATATTCTATATTCTATATTCTATATTCTATATTCTATATTCTATATTCTATATTCTATATTCTATATTCTATATTCTATATTATATATTCTGTATTCGATATTCTATATTCCATATTCTATGTTCTATGTTCTACATTCTATGTTCTATATTCTATGTTCTATTCTGTTCTATTCCATTCTAGGCATTACCTAATTCTGTTTTAATGCAGAGAGCTTAAACATCGACCTTCGTTTGCCCCTAAAACATTGTCCAACAACAGAGCATTATAATAGAGGCAATTTACATGAACGTAAGTGACCGCGCAAATACCCTGCACTCAAATAAATGTGGGTTGTATACCCTTTGAGTATCAGAGAATGCCCGAGTCACAGTCCGAGAAAGTTCTCAGTTCATAGAGTCAACTTTTCCTCTATCTGTTACATATGTTTACTTAACTAAGCTATGCCCTGTTTTGTTTATTTATAGACTGGGTATTCGAAGCGAGCCCATAAAAATGTATATAAACATAATTTATTGTTTAATAACAATTTTGTATTGTGCGCAAATGTTTGGTATTTAATATGCGCGTCGCGAAACTATGCGACGTATTCGATTGCCCAGAGTCGAGATACACGATGCCCGTAGCCCGATCCCCAAATGCCCCGTTGCCCAGCTGCCAGCCAACTCCCCAATTACCAATTGTTTATGGGCATGCGCATATACATACATATGTATATATGGCTCTGGAGAGACCCTCTGCTCAGTGGGACTTGGCATTGAGAACGGAGCTGGAAGATGTAAATGTGTCCGGGGTTATTAGCCGTAGTCAAGTTCACAGCTAAGCAACACAGATGCCCAAAAAAGCAAAGGATATGCCTAGCAGTTTAGCAAGCAACTCTCTAACATAATCTTGATCGAGCTGCACATGAGTCACAGTCCGAGCATATTCAGCATAAACATTGTGAATCAATGCATGACTGCGCCGAATGAGTCAAAAAGTCGTCGAGCAAAGTCCTAAAGCAGCAACTAGTTGAGAATCAAGCTTATCTAGCTAGCTGCTACCCTGTACTCAACTTAAGCTTGGCCTAAGAAAACATTTATTTGTTGTTGCAAACTTTGTTTGAACATTTGTTTTGACAAATATTTGTTGACCAACAGCTGCTTTTATCTTTCGGATTGTTCTGGCTGATAGTTCGTTCAGATTTTGACCTATTGCCGAAGTTTTCTATATTTATATAGATATAGATAGATTAAATATTGATCACATATAGACCATAAATCATATGTAGATTATATGAAGATCGTATTTAGATCGTATGTGGATCTTATGTAGATCACATGTAGATCATATGTAGATGTATGTAGATCATATAGATCATATAGATCATATAGATCATATAGATCATGTAGATCATGTAGATCATGTAGATCATGTATATTATGTATATCATATAGATCATATAGATCATATAGATCATATAGATCATGTAGATCATATAGATCATATAGATCATATAGATCATATAGATCATATAGATCACATAGATCATATAGATCATATAGATCATATAGATAATATAGATCATATAGATCATATAGATCATATAGATAATATAGATCATATAGATCATATAGATCACATAGGTCATATAGATCATATAGATCATATAGATCATATAGATCATATAGATCGTATAGATCATATAAATCATATTGGTCGTTTAGATCGAATAGGTCATATAGATCATATAGATAATGTAGATCATATTGGTCATATAGATCATAAAGATCATATAGATCATGCAGATTATGTGGATCATATAGACGACGAACTTTATATATAGCTATATAACTATAGCTTATATGGACCATATGGTCCCGTATGACGCATATAACTAAAACTCTAAAAATAAATTTATAAGATTAAGTATACCATCGATCATAGTATACTATTGTAGATTGAGTTACAATTGCAAATGCTTGTCCATCAAGTACTGACAGTCCTACAGCCTGTAATTTCCAACGTTTACTACTTTTCTCTCTCTCTCTCTTACTCCCGCTCTGCAGGGTATATCACATGTCCGGCAGCTTAGATTTGAAATGCTTAGTTTTATTGCGCGTATTTCATAATCTCGATTTGAATTATGGGCCTGTATAGAAGTAACTATTATTAGCAACTAGCAATACTATATGCATACGAGATATTTTGGCTGTACGTGAGCACAATTGCGTAATGAATGTAAACCAGGTCAACTCTCTGGGCGACGACGCCAGTTATATATTGATATAAGTGAAGTATAAATAATACAGTTTAGAGTTGAGAACATATTTGCTTTCTCTTCCGGGTCTATGAGTTCAATTATTATATATTCTATGCGAAGGACAACCTTTCGCCAATGATCGCACGTTTTTCCGTATCGAATTCGTGTGAGGGATTTACCTGAATCAGTAATCATGTGCATGCCTCCTATGCCGCTACTACCCGTACCCCTACCCCTACCCGTACCCCTACCCCTACCCTCACACCTGCCCTATCCGCAATCTTGGTGCCTTTGTCCAGTTGTCCATTTGCGGTTAGTCGCACGTTCGTGCCGTGCGGCTTAAATCGTGTTGTCGAGCCATTTAGGATACAATTTATGCACGTCTCTCTCTCTCTCTTCTCTACTCTTCCCTCTCTCTCTCTATCTCTATCTATAAATACATACTATCAGACTCATATGTAAGCATCTAACTGTTTGGACTTCGTGCGCACGCATTTGATTTCATATTCGATATTTAACACTTCGCTACAATTACAATTGGCTTCAGGGAAGCACACTTCAAGCCTCCGTCGTCAGCTGACATTAATTTAATAATCTAATAAAAGAAAAATCACAAACTCTATTAAATTTAATTCATTTAGCAATAGATGTTAGACAATCAGGGGGCTGTTGACAAGTTTACATCAATTTTAAACTTGACTTGGCTCGAAATTAGAGCGCTCTTCTTTACAATTCTCAAAGAGTTCTAAGACTGTATTAAAGCAAACTGTGTTAAAGCAGGCATAGTTAAGGATATATCTATACAGATTATATATATTCCATACAAGTCTATTATATAAGCTAACAATATAAAATTGTTGAAGAAAGGAATATAACATCTGTGTGGATGGTTCTAACATGCATATATTAAGAGAGATCAGAGATATATATAGATAGAGAGGATCAGATGGAGCAGCTATAGTGTTCAAGTTGATGGTTCTAGTGATCGCTATAGAGGAGATTGATCTTGACGAAAGGAGAGAAGAGATTCTTGGTTGTCAACACTAGGTTCATGCTTGAACAAGATCTCTTAAAAAATGCTTTAAGACTTTGCTTAATTCTTAAAAATCAGTACAAAAATATAAACAGAAATGTTAATTTCCCAGATAATACATATGTATATATGAAAGTCACTATCCAAAGATATAGCCAGAAAAATATCTAACAGATCTGACAACTGCATGGATGCAACCGATGTAGCTAAGATCAGTTTGAATAACACGTGATCTAAGATCATTTTAATTGCATTTTAGAAGAGCATCTATAGATGTTATATAAATCACAGAGATTATGCTATATATATACAGCTATATACTTGAAGTGCCTTGTCAATCAGTTTAGATCGATTTGTCAGTATCTAGCAAATGGATCATTAGATTTAGGGACTTACTGTGATAGATTGATCGTGATCATGATCGTGTGATCTTGTGATCATGTGATCAGCAGATGCTATTGCAAAAGAAAAAATCATTCGCATTTTGTTATCGCGGAATGCGACAGGTAAATGGGGCCAAATAAATATGGATGATAAAATTCCAATGCACTGTGAACTAGCAGTCAGGGAGGCAGGCAGTCAGGCAGTCAGTTGACGATCAGGATGTTAGTATGTCGACAAAAGTGGTCTATGTGACTGCTGACACGCACCACACAATTTATCAAATGGGCGGGCCCCAAAAGGGGGGTTGGTGGGGCGTGGCGTGGCGTGCTTTTAATGAGCTCAATTGTAGGCATCAAAATGAGATGCCATATGAAGCGATTAAAGTGTCTATAAAGACACTGCCAGCAGTCGCTGCCACAGAGATACAGATTTCAATACACAGATACGAATGTACAGACATGGATATATATATATATATCTATATATATCTAGTTAGCTTTAGAAGCTGTTAACGTGCTTGGCATAATTTATAAAAGCATTTATGTAGGCTTGTCTTAATGGCGAAAAATTGAAAGCATTTAGCATTTCAAGCACTTACACACAGTGAGCAAAGTGGGGGTCGGAGGGCGGAGGGCGGGAGGGGGGCGTGTCAACTGGGCGGTACACTTTTATATACATAGTGCAGGGCCTACAGGTGTTTACATTCAACGACCCATTACCCAACACGCCAAAAACAATAACAAAAAGAAAACAAAACAAAATAAAATGAAAACTTAATTGATTATTGTCAGCCGTCAAGTAGCTCAACTCTGAACTATACAGTATTTCTAGATATATACCGATATATATATATCTAGTTATATATTGCACGAAAGAAAGTAATGGCAGCCCGGCAATTAGCACATTTAATTGCAACTATTAAAGTGCAACGCAGCACCGCGAATTAATTGTTATTCGCGTTACACTTGATTCGGTTCAGACAGATTTTGTTTTGTTTTAATGCCCGCTCTGGGTAAAAGAGAGTATATTGATTTTGTGCGAATGTAATTGTGCGCTAGTCTATCTGCTGTTATATATACATGTCCAGGATCGACTAGTGTAAAGATGTGTCTATTAGGGGCTTGAAAGGTGAAGTCTGCAAATATGATCTACTTTATATAAAGATGTAACGTGGATATAGTTTGACCTCTTGGGGACAAATCGAACTAATCTACATATATGTATCTCTCACAGTTCGATTCACTGCTCAGCTGAGCAGATCGTAGTTATCCTCTGGATATCCACATTTTATCCGCTCTATAGATTAACTTTCTAGATTGACCAATATCGTGTTGGGCGTGGCAAATCTGAAATCCGAACTAAACTCATAGAGTTCACCAACTGACCTGCTCTATAGACCCATACATAGACCTATAACTATACATGACCTGATTATCCGAGTATGTGGATAAGTTATTCAACTTATCCGCTGTTGTACAGTGAACGAACATTGTATAATCTTTTGCACCTGATTGTAAGTAACGTTCATATTTGTTATTTTTACGATTGTTCAGTTGCATTTTCTCTCGAAGGTCAAGCTAGGGGCTTATATCGAGTGAGCCATGTTAAGGGATCGGCTAAATTCTATTACACTTTACGCAACGCATTTGTGAATACTTTTCCAGTTGATTTATTGCGCCGAAGCGATGTAAATTTCAGAACTCAACTACTATAATTATAATTGATTGATTTTCTAATTAATATGGAATAATATAAATCATGGGGCGTGTTTGGGGAACCCTTTGAGGGTGCTCGACGAGATACCCCAAACAAATTGCATATTTCTAGAAATATCTATTTTATCTCTTCTTTTTCTTTAACAATAATATATATGTATGTTTTATATAATAATAAAAAGATGTTTGAGTTGAATGGAGTTTAGCTGAAACCCAGAGTTCATGTAGATATTCTGATAAGAAAGACATTCCATACAAGTGACGAACAAATTGCATTTGGGATCAGCGATCGGAGATCAAAGGAACTGCGCAAAAAAAGGTTTCAATGAGATGATTTTAGCTGCCTATATAAAGTCCTTTCGAATTGATTTCTGATTGCCAATCAAAGCCGTATCTTGATTGCATCACATCAAAGAGCAAAAGGTAGGAAGAAGCGGCTCAATATGGAGAGAAGAGTAAGAGAAAGACGAAGACGAACAAAGAGGCAAACAGAAAATAAGACAAAGAGAGAAAAAGTGAGAGAGTGAAAGAGAGATTGAGAGAGATAGAGATAGAAAGATATAGTGACAGAGAGAGATAATGAGAGAAAGAGATAATGAGAAAGAGAGAGAGAGTGAGAGAGAGAGAGAGTGAGAGAGAGAGAGAGAGAGAGAGAAAGAGAGACAGACAGAGAGAGAGAGAGAAAGAGAGACAGACAGAAAGAGAGAGAGAGAGAAAGAGAGACAGACAGAAAGAGAGAGAGAGGGACATAGACAGCGATATAGAGAGAGAGTGAGGAAGAGAGACATAGACACACAAACACAACCCGAGAGGGAGAGCGAGAGATGAAGAGGAAGAGATAACTGGACTTTACACTTTTAACACCCTCTTCAATTACTGAATTTAGATATGATCTAACATATCACTGAATAATCCAGGAAGTAAACGTACTTAGACATCGTTACCTTGCAAAATTGTTAACTAATTTCGGAGTATTACAAAATTGAAATCGGACGTCAACGAATCGAGTACGTCACGTGCGCCGACTGACGAAAGGCGCAAGAGGGCAATGTAATGAGATCAGTTAAGGGTACAAATCAAACCAAATTGTTCCGATTTATAAATAAAGTAACGCCAAAAGTGCTGTTGTATATATATGCATATAAAAATAACCAAACAATCAACAATATATCGAATAATTCGACCCACAGAACGTCACAATGCCAAAAATTGCATTTTGGGTGTGGAGCGCAGCAGCAGCAGCAGCAGCAGAGGCAACTGCTGTAAGGCAGAAAGAGAGGAGTATATGTATGCATTCGTGTGTGTGTGCAGACGTCGGGGCGTCAGAGATGCGCACACACTTAACACAGTTTGCAAGCGCATTCGAACAGATTTTGACTTCCAGTTCTCAGCTGCGAGTATTTTTAAGTGCTCGAGCAACGAAATTAGCCAAAGGAGGCAGACGGTCAAAGTCAGTGGGCGTGGACGCAGCAAAAAAACAAAAACAAGGTGGCTGACCGTTAGGATGCGGAAAAGAGGCAACAACAATGCGCACAACAACAAATTGCGTCTCACAAACGATCGGCAAACGCAGCGAACAAAGAATCCGAAAGGGCGGGTGGAACGAACGGAGAGAGCCAGAGCGAAGAGAGCGCAGCGTGGAGAGTAAGATGTGTGTGTGTGTGTGTGTGTGTGTGTACGAGCGAGCGCGCGCGCTGCAAAGCTGCGCTGAGTGGTAATAAAATATTTGACAGTCGCACAAAAAATGTTAATAAGCAATAAATAACAAAAATACTCCTGAGTGTGTGTGTGTGTGTTTGTATGTACTGCAAACAGCAAACACAACAATGCAACGCATTTATGGACAAAGTCAGGTAGGTGTGCACACACACAAACACACACATACATACATATGCATATATACAGTATAAGCAAATATATGAGCACATATACACATACATTTGTTTACTTCTGACCTTAAGACGCATTTCACAAAATTAACTTTGCTTTTTAGCAGTTCGCCAATTATGCGGCGCCTCTAACAGTGCGCTGTTAATGCTGCACGCGCCCGTGTTAACATTTGCTGTGCACGCACTGTTAACGGCGCAGACAGCGCGTCTTCTGGCTGGCGTACGTCGCGTGCGCGATCGTGCGTGAGTTTTTTTTTTGTGCTTTTTTAGCAGCGGCAGCAGAAAAAAAAAACAAGCTACATTTTGGCAACAACAATTTGCGTAATGTTTATTCATTTAATTATGGGCCAAGCAACGTGTCGAATTGCTTGTGCCAATAGATTGTTTAATCAAAATTTCAGCTAAAGAAAGTCTTAACTGGTTTAGCTATACATATGTTTGCTTGGATCTCATTTTATTGAGGTTATGTTGGTTTAAAATTTGAATATCCTTTAATGTTAAAGATCTATGTATTGTCTATGTGAAATATAACTATATAGACTATATAGACTAGCTTGGCTATATACTGATAGAGAATATATATGTATTTATATATATATTCCATATATATATTCCAGATTCCAGATGCCACTTGAATTCAAAAATCTTCTGTACAACAGAATGCAATGCTTTGCTAGCGCAAAAGTCTACATACATACATATATACATATTAAGAGATATATGTATCTATAAATAGATACCAGACGTCAGCCCATACATATATATGAATGCATTTGGCATATTCAAATATTTCCTTCAAAAAACCCAAAATAGGTCAAAAAAAAAAATTGCGAGCAATAGCATAGGTATGCAAAGAACGCATAAATACATACATACAAACTGCACACACACACACACACACATGCATACACGCAGGCGCGCATATACAAGCATGCGTGTGTGTGTGTGCATGTATGTATTATGCATAGACAGCATGGCGACATCGTCAGCTGCGCGTTTGGCACATTGATAACATAATGTAAACATAAGCAGCTGTTACGCAGCTGTTAAAATTGCAGCTATTTAGAGCTGTTAGACTCAGCTCAGCTTAGCTTTGGTCCTACTCCACTTACCTTTCCGTTGTGGGCTCGGCACAGATGAGCGCATGCTTCAGCTCAATGGCCTGGCCATTCTTCTCCTTCAGCTCCCCATTCTCACTGTAGTATTGTACCAGCTCCGGCAATGTGGCGAACTTTTCACCTGTAACAGGGGATAGCGCACATCATTTAGTATTTTGTATTATATTACTTTTTTTTATTTTTCGACAATTTTCTTATGGTTTTTTTTTTGTTGACTTACCGCCATAAAGATCAAAGAAATCACCATTATTTTGGATTTTGATGTGTGTTACCTCGTTGCCGCGACGCACGGATAGTGTAAAGGCGCCCGGATTCGAGGATGATAGACGCGCTAAGTATGAACCGTCGTAACCTTGTTCCTGTAATAGTTTTTCAGCTTCTAAGCCCGATATTGTTGGGTGGAACCATCTGAAAAAGAGTAAAAAATAATTATAGCAATATTTAAAATATATATCATAATCTAAAGTAAGCTAAATTAATAATTATTACGATTAATCGTGTCACGAAAATGTATTGAGAGAATAATTCTATGACGATGTTCCGCTGCGTGAGTCGCGCGATCGTAACGTGAGCGCGTGTGCACATCTCTAACATGGTACAATATACATAAGGTTGGCCGCAAATACAGCCAAACGCCTCTGACCCAGCCACCTGCCATACCATGGCCCTCTGTCTCCCTCTCTGTCTCCCTCGCTGACGTTCCGTGACAGTAGCAGCGGCAGCGACGGCAGCAGCAGCAGAGGCACTAGCAACAGCAGCAGCAGAGGTGGCAGACAGCAACAGCTGTAGCTGTAGCACAAGCGATACTTTTTTGCAAATTGTGTGCCGGCGGGGAGGAGGGGGCGATGTTTGTGGAGGGGGCGAGGGAGGGAGCAGCACAATTTACTTTCAGCACTTTGTTGCACTTTTTTATCTCAATGTTGTTTCTTTTTTTTCGCTCACTGCTTTGGTTTTTTTGATTTTTTTTTTTGTATATACTTATACATACATATGTAAATAGACCCAGAGTGTATCTATGTGTATGTGTGTGTGCGTGTGCGGGATTGGCTAAGTGTGTGTGTGTGTGAGTATACATATGTGTGCATGGGCCATATGTGTATGACAATGTACGTGTATGTGTGCGTGTGTATGTGCGTGTGTTTGTACGTGTGTGTACATTGTCTTTTTTCCTATTGGATTTACCTTCGCGATGACATTTTCTTATTAAACGCGCACTTAAAAAATAAATAAATTTTACACTTAACGAAAAAAAAAACTAAACTTATGTGTGTATGCTTTTGATTAAACTTATTTTTACTGTTTGGATACAAAAAAAAAAACTATGGATAGGCAAGGCTATTTATCGTAGTGATGGGAGCTATCGAGCACGACTGCTATCGATGCCAATCAGCCAACCAGCGATGTTGGCTGCTGGGAGCCACTGGCAGCTAGTGTGTACACACTGGACAGCCACAATGCGCGATTTGTTTAAATATATTTGTACACAAATGCGGCCAACAAATTGTGGACTAGAATTTTAAACAATAAATTAATTTCGGCTCAAGCAGTATTACTTGCTTTCTGTTTTTCATGTATATAACGATGGCCATGTCCATGGAAATATCTGCCAGTGCTAATATTCAAATTGTGGCAGCAAGTCGATAACTTTTGTAACTGCCGTTGTGCCTGTGCGCCGATAGGACAACATTGATACACAATGTGCTCGTTGCGCTGGCTCTAATTGGAAATTGAGACAAGATTTTTTTTGGCTTTTGTAATTTTGTTTTTTATTTAAGCAATTTAAAAGTTTTGTTTTTCCTTTTGTATATAGAGCATTGCATTGCATGTATACATATACATATATATATATTTATATATGTTTGCTTTGTTAGTGTTTTTTTTTATGCATTCATATTTTTTTACTAATTTATCAAATAAATATAATCTGCATATTTTTTAACTTTTTAATTAAATTTACAAATACATTTGCTTGACTTACGCATTTTATTTTTTGCTCTATTTACCTTTTTGAGACCTTAAAAAAAAGTTTTGCGTTTTTAATAAATATTTTTTTTTATTTTATTTTTTATTTTTATAAAGCGAGTTTATATATATATATATATATATATATTTGTATATATATAGTGTAAACATTTATGCAGTTATTTTATTTGTTGTTTGTCTTTTTGTTTTTCAAGTTTAGATTATATTTTTATTTTTGTTTTTTTTATTTTTTAAATATTTTATTTAATTTTTGTTGTTGTTTTTTTTGTTGTTTTTATCAAAGGTACCTAAGATTTGCATTAATTGTGGTGCCACGCCTACCAAAAATGTCTCAAAAGTAGCTTTCGAAAAAAAAGAGTATTCAGTCTTCGGTTAACCGAAGTAAACAAAAATTCTTTGTTTTTGTTTTGTATTTTGTTTTTGTATGTGAGATGTGAAACATGATATAAATGTTGTTTGTTTTGTTGTTGTTGGACTGTTATATATACGCTATATGTTTGATTTATGTTTTTATTTATATTTACTTTTTTTTAAATATAATTATACACGTATAATTAATTAAATAAAAGCAATGTGCGCCTGACTCAATTATTTTTTATTTTTATATTTATTTTTATTTCTGTTAAAATTATTTTCTTTTTTTTGCAATTTTTTTTATTTTATTTTTATTATTAAAAATAAAAAGTAAATAACACAGCGAAATATTTTAAATTAAAATTACATTTTTAATGAAACAAAAGCTTTTGTTTTTATGACACACGCCTTGAGCATAAAATAAATATAATTCTAATCATAAACATAGTATTTTCAATATAGACTTTTAAGAGCTTAATTAAAATTGCAAAAATAAAGAATAAAAAAAAAAAATAATAAAAACAATTAGCGCTGACAATATACAATCAGAATATTAATAGCAGTAATAATAATAGTATTAATAATAATAATAATTAATAATCATAATAATTATAAACCTGATGCAGAGTTTTGAGATGATTTAGCAAAATGCATAAAATGCAAAACTCGTTGGAAATCGAGCAAAGAGCCAAAAAAGCAGTTAACAGTTTTATATATATAAATATATATATATATAGACTTGATCTGTTGCTTAAATTACCATATATATGCACATATATATATATAGATAGAGATATAATATATATCTATCTGTATTTGCTTTTTACCTAAGCTAAACTGTTTTCAAATCTAGCAACAAACACATTATGCAGACATATATATCTATATATATATATATATATTATTGTTGTTCTATATATGTTTTCTAAATATTGTTGTATGGCATTACAATACATACATACATATACATATATATAAATCTATATATGTATATATGCTAATTATTACAATTTTTGTTATTTTCTTGTTTGAAGCTTGAATTTTGTTTGCTTTTGTCAACAACAATTTCGCATTTGAAATATGGTAAATTTATGAAATATTTCTTCTTCTTTTTTTTTTGATTTAGTTTAAGTTTTATATATGTTTATATTGTTGTTTTTTTTTTTTAGTATTGCGTGCACTGCGAGCTTTGCATAAAAAGCATTCGCTTTCTCTATATTTATGCTAGAAACTCTCTCGTTCTTTCTTGCTTTTTAGCATGCGGCTAGCGAGAGGGTTTTAGTTTTAGTGTGGGTCTTTGTGGATCATATCGAATATGTTATTCGCATATGTTACATATATTGTATATATATATATATTAGTTAAAGGTAATATAAACTAAACATTTAATTAAATATAATATAATATAATATAATATATACTCGTATAAACACAGACAGAGAGATAGAGCGTATATTTTGTTTTTTTGTTTTTTCTTTTTTGTTTTTGTTGCTGTTGTTGTTGTTGTTGTTGTTGATGCTGTTATTGTTGCTGTGGCTGCAGTGTGTGCATTTATGTGGGACAGAGCACCTTCAAAATGTAATCCGTCAAAAGCGTCGGCACTGTTGGACTATCCTCATTTATAGCCTTGAGTACTGTAAGCGAAAGAGAGAGAGAGCAAATGTTAATACTCATTTAAGATATTCAGATATATTGTGATATGATCAAAAGGTAAGGCTCTTCTATGCTTAAGCAGTAAGTTCTGGGAAGTCTTTGTCTACTTGTAATACTTCTTTGGTGCATATAAATAACATGTTCATTCATCTTGTATTTGCCTTAAATTGATTCATGAAATATTACATTTGCTGCGGCTATACTCAAGTTATACAAAGTATGAAGTTAACTCTTAGCTAGAAATCTAGTAACTTGCTCTATAAGCAATAGATCCTTATATATACATATATATCTAACATTCTTTACATTACATTCTCAATAGGTAACAGATCTTAAGAAGCTCAAAGCCAAAAGCGTTTTGTGACAAATGCTAAACTATTTCATAAATATAAAATCTATATATATATATCTATGTATGAAAGTCTATAGCAGCTCCATTCTTCTTGCATTTGCCTCAAACATATATACATCGATTCATACAAAATTCCATATATAGCCAAAGTTAACTTATACAAAGAATCAAATTAAGTTTTAGCTAAGCTAAATTCATGATATGCAAAGTACATATACCTAATCTCCATGATATAGCTTTAAAGTTTGGCATATCGAATGCCTTCTCGAGAAGTTTCTGATGTATCTTGTAATTGAAATAGATATTGTAACGAACTCTGACAAGACGAGCTTAAGTACACTGTATTGCCCAATTGGACAGACTCGACAGAAGCAGTCTCTGCCAAATACATGGCTTAAACAATATGTTTTTCTTGATATACAATAGATAAGCTATGATTCCTTAGCTCTATAAACAATCAACCATAGCTTACACTATTCTTATTATCAATTATATATACAATTATTGTATATGCAAGGCAAGTTTCGTTAAGTTTTGTAACAAAATATGTATTAAACTATATCAAGCTCATCTTCTAGAGATATTACATCTCATGAATTATCTAATACAAGTATTTTCTTATATGTAAATCTCTCTGTAAAATCTAATCAGTTTCGTAGATGCCTTGACTATCATTCGACAACGTCTATGCTCCTCCGCTATCCATTTACATAATTTTCCAAATTGTTTTTGTCGAGCTCCTCGTCCACACTTACTTTTGATCAACACCTGCAACGATTGGTTGTTGGGTGTGCCATTCTCCAGATGATAGGGTATGACAGTAGTCAAGTATTTGGGCTCCGGGCCTGCATTAAGAATACAAAATTGAGATTAGTACAGAGTTCTCTCTCTCTATATATATATATATATCAGTTTTGTCTATACCTTGGAATTTGCCGCGCTTCTTCTCGACATGGTATTGCCGACGCTTGTTCTGAACTGCCAGCAGCAGAGATATGAAGGAGTTCTTCAGTTCCTTCTCATATTCGAGCTCGTCGCGCAGCGCCAGCTCGTTGATCAGTGTCTCGCTCAGCTCCTGGATGAGCATCTCCATTTCCATATACAGCTCGTTTAGCTGTGTGCTGCTCAAATATTGCAGCTCTACAAAAGGTGAAGAAGAAGAGGAAGCTTTAGTTAGAGAAGAGATTTAGTAATCTCAATACTTACTCTCTGCATAGAGCGGAGCGCCAAGCACCTCGCGTGCCTTCTCAATGACCTCTGAATCGCAGTTCTCGGGCTCATCCAGCGGACTTTCGGCCTCATCCATTATATCATCGATCTCCTTGATCACCTCCTCCACGGTCTTAATGGGATGATCATCAGCATCCCCGTTCAAACCGTTCAAGATCAATGCGTGCATATCCAAATCATTGGCCACTGCCTCATCCTCGCTGGCCAAGTCGTTAAACTCATCGACTGGTGTTTGCTGTTGATTCTGTTGCTGTTGCTGCTGATGCTGTTGTTGCTGTTGCTGCATCTGATTGCGCTGCTGCTGCTGCTGCTGCTTTGTACGGCTCTGACCCAGATTGAGGGTCGGCATGTGCATCTGGCGAGTGTACGACTTGGACCAGTCTATGGGCAGAATATTGCCAAAGTTACCAGTTATGGTCCACCACATTCTGCAAGAAGAAGATAAGCCACATTGATTAGATATCTGAATATATATATATATGTATATACATATGATATATATAGAAGAAGAATATCAATCTAAGAAATTAGCTAGTTTGAAGAAGCCCAAACTGGATTGTCCCATATTGTAACTCAAATATGTGATAAGTGAGACTCGGGTGAATGGAGGGAATGAGTGAGAGGGAGAAAAAGAAAGAGAGACGTATATCGAGATAGTGAGAAAACAATATAGGAGGAGAAAGGCAGAATGAGTTAAAAAATGATAAATGATATAGAGTGAAAAGTAGAGAGAGAGATAAACAACGAGTGTGAAGAAGGGACAGAAGAGATAAAGAAGTAAGACAGAGTATGAGAGAAAAACTAATGAAAAAGAAGAGCGAGAAAAACGGAAAGACAGCGATATAGAAAGGGAAAGAGAAACAGGTAGAAAGAAAGAGAGAGAGAGAGAGAGAGAGAGAGGGGGAGAGGGAAGGAGACGTCAAGAGAGTTGAAGACTCGTAGATCAAAGGGACAAAGATCGAAACAGATAGACTAAAGCACACAGTCAGAGAAAAAGAGAGACGAAGCGACAGAGAGTGTAAAACAGCGTAAGAGAGAATGAGATAGAAAGGAAGAGAGACAAAGGAGGAAAGAAAGATTGTCAGATAGAACGACATAAAGATAGTGAGAGAGCGAGCGAAAGAGAGAGAGAGAGAGAGAAAGATAGTGAGAGAGAAAGTGAGAGAGCGAGAGAGAGAGAGAAAGACAGTGAGAGAGAAAGACATTAAGAGAGAGAAATATAGTGAGAGAGAGAAATATAGTCAGAGAGAGAAATATAGTGAGTGAGAAGGAGTAAGAGAGAGCTTAAAAGAGAGAAACCCAAAGATCAAAGAGATCAAAAGGGGTTTCCCCCTGAAATAAAACTAAAGAAGAGAGTATGCGCTATAAAGGTAATCCTACCTAAGATCTTAAGATTATTGAGACTAACAGGCAAATAGGCAAATAGACGTAGCTGAATGCAGTCTGCTCATAGCACTGATCTAGATAATATATATAGACTCTTCAGCTTCCATTTGTCCCAGAAGCGAATGGAATTTCTCTCAACTATTTTGTAAAACTATTTAAAATGTACTTAAAATATGCCCCACTGAGATTTTGTTTTAGTTTACGTTTATTTTTATTTTTCTCATTTCGCACCACTGGGTCAACGCTTTTTGGTGGTGTGGCAGTGGGTGGTGGGCGGTGGGCGGTTCCATAAATTGAAATGCACATTTTTAATGGCCTCTGCGGCGGCGCCCGGTGGAATTTTGTTGGCTATTTATTCCGGATGAGTAAATGCCGCCCACTGCAAGAGCAACAAAAGGCAGCGACTGGCACCAGTTGTGTGGTGGTGCAATGTGGTGCCACTTACAGCCGCACAAACAAAGAAAAGGGCAGCAAAGCAAAAAACAAAAAAAAAGTGGCACAATAAACTGAAAAGTGCCTTGGCGACGGCTTCAACAAGACGAGGTGGCTAAGTAAGCAGCTGGCAACGATTAAGCGGGCCAAAGCAGTTAGTGCGGGTGGTTGGGTGGTGCAGCATGGTGCAGCATGGGTGGCTCGCTGCCTTGCACTGGTTGCTGTCTCGGCTAAGCGACTGATAAAATGCCTCATTAGGCAGGCCCCAACGCACGAGCCATGCAAATGAGATGCAATTAAGATCGCAGATGAGATTGAGAAGTGAAACCAGCCAAGTGAGGAACGATTGAAAATGAAACAGTAAGAGAGTCTATCTCTGTCTCTATCTCTCTCTCACAGTGTGGGACTCCGTAAAATTGTGATTGTAAGTACTACAGTGTAGTCTAAGCATAAATAAGCAGGAATGGCGGAATAAAACATAGAGAGAACAAATGGAATATGAAACAGAGGCGTATATGAGACTTAAAGTTACACTGTAACTAGTTGTTTTAATAGCTAATAATACCCCGTAATTTCAATGTATTTAAAAATTGGAAATAGAAAAAGAGGAAACAATTGAGAATGAAACAGACAAGAATGTGAGACGAAGAGTAATAAGATAGCAATAGAATGAGAGCTTCTTAATGCCATAATATGAAATCAGTAATACCCTGTAATTGTAAAACAGTTCCAAATTAAAATTGAATGAAATTGAAGCAATTGGAAATGAAACAGCCGAGCTGCTGAAGGCAAATAAAGAAATTGTCTTAAACGCAAACAAAAGTGAATGCTAAACCAGCAAAAACCCTGGTAAACTGTTTACAATTTAGATTGAATTGCAAAAAGATACTGCAACGGAACAGTAGAAAATGAAACACAACAAGAACGAGAAAGCTGATTGCAGTTGAGAATGAAACAAAAGACATTAATAGATTGTGAGTTCTGCAGATAAAAGTGAAGCAGTTGAGTCTTCAACTCAAAGATGTCGCTGAATGTAATCAAGATATAGTTCAATTGAAATGTTATGGCAACAGTTGTTGTAAGCTGGAAAATACCCTGTAAAAGCTACAATGGAAAGCAAGCATAGGTTGATAAAGGCAAGGTTTGTCTACAGATTGATCCTACAAATCCTAAGAATAATATAGAATTTTAGATTCCTTACCAGAGTATAAATGATAGTCAAAAGACCAGAGACAATTCAATATGCTAGACTGGAGATACCTCTTAAAGCATAAAAGATTTTATATACTCATTCACACCATATATATATTTAGATTTCACTGTGAATCTGTGATCTTAAAGTTGATATACCCCACATCAGAGACGTGCCTAGGCACAGGGTATGCAAATTTATGTCTCAAGTTGCAATTGGCATTTTGCCCAGACTCTTTCTCCACTCACACATTGATTCGCAGCTTGTCAGACAGTTTGTCTGCTTTTGAGATAGAAAGAAAGAGAGAGACAGACTGAGAGAGACAGATAGATAGAGAAGGCATGTAAATTGTCTGTGTGGCACAGTTGCTATCAAATTTCACGATCAATGCCAATCATTTAATTGTCAGCATTTCGGTTTTATGTTTCTCAGCAATTGTCGGTTGCTTCTGCTCGTAATTATTCATGCTCCACATTTGAGCAATTGCTTTGGGTGTCGTTGTTGTAGCCGTTAATTAGCCTAATGTTGTTCGCTACAAATGATCATCATCCTGCTGTTCATGGCGATGATGATGATGATGATGAGCATTTCACACTTGAGCGATTTAGCAGCACAATCTCAACTGCCTTCGGTGATAATTAAGCTGATTATGATGTAGTTGTAGCTCGATAGCTGTGCGAGCTCTTTAGCGTAGAGACAACGAGTAGAGATGGACGAGTGAAGGAAGAGAATGATAGTATTACGAGTTTGTTTGTAACGGGACTCGTTACTTATAAGAAACTTATTGAGACTAGAAGTTCGTAACTTGTAGCTTTAAGTACGTTGTTAAGTTAGCAACGTGTAGGTTTTATAGCAACGAGTTTAACAGCAACGAGTGGATTCTATACCTACGAGTATAATAGCAACGAGTAGGTTATTTGGCAACGAGTAGCTTCTATGGCAAAGAGCTTCTATAACAATGAGTCTCTATAACGAGTAGCTTCCTTAGGAACGAGTAGCTTCTATAACAACGAGTAGCTTCTATAGCAAAGAGCAACTTTTATAGCTACGAGTAATCTCTATAACGAGTAGTTTCTATAGCAACGAGTAATCTCTAAAACAAGTAGCTTCTATAGCAAAGAGCAACTTCTATAGCAACGAGTAATCTCTATAACGAGTAGCTTCTATAGCAACGAGTAATCTCTATAACGAGTAGCTTCTATAGCAATGAGTAATCTCTATAACGAGTAGCTTCTATAGTTAAGAGCATCTTCTATAGCAACGAGTAATCTCTATACCAAGAAGCTTCTATAGCAACGAGTAGCTTCTACATTATCGAGTAGCTTCAATGGCAACGAGTATCTTCTATATTAACGACCAGCTTCTATATCAACGAACAACTAAACCAACACTGCAAATATTTCCAAGAGATCAGCTGTAGCCGGCTCTAGTCAAATAACAATTATTATTTGCTAACAAAGTACAAATAATTTGCCACACGCCATTGACCCATCAATCAAGCGAGCTGACCCGACTTATTTCACTCTCTATTATAGACTTGTGCACTACGAGCGAGCGCCTTCCACTCCCACTCCCACTTCCACTGCCACTGCTACTGAGTGAAGCTCGTTCGCAGCTCGTTGCAATTTCAGTTTGTGAATTTCTGACATTTTATGACGTTCGTGTTTGGAATTTTTGGCATTTCCTTGTGTTTCACATTATTTGTATTTATATTTTTCTTTTTATTTGCATTTTTATTTCCATTTTCATTTTCATTTCGTGTGACTGCCTGTTTCGTTTAGCTGGAAATGAGTTATTTCTTGTGTTTGTTGTTCAACATTTTGGCTTTTCTCTTATAAATTGCTTTCAATATGTTTTTGTGCCTCTCGCCATTTGCTTTGTGTAAATACAAAGTACAAAAATAAAACTCAGTGAATCGGCGTTGCAGCGTTTAGAAGCGAATCACCGCATCGAAATGTCCCAGTTAAAGCATATACCCTTGTTTGAGCTATTGATGAGTGGAGAGGGGTGAACGGATCGATTATCGATGGTTGATCAGCGACAATCGAGAATTCAGATTCAATAAACAATAGTTTATGTATAATTGATGACCGATAACCGATAATCGATAGCTGATAATCTTTGATCGATATTTAATAACTAGCGATCGACATTTATAACTAATACATAAGCGACGTGTAATATATGCATAAACGATGACTTAGCATTGATAATCGATCACTGTAAATCGATAATCAATAATCGATCACTGTAAATCAATAATCGACTGCTATTAATTATTTGAAATATTCGATAAATAGCATTTATTTGCTATAGTAGATCATCGATACTCAGTAATAGTAATAGTAGACTTACTATAGCAAATAAATGATATCGATAATCGATAAATAATAACCGATAACTAGCAATTACTTTTAGGTAAAGTGTCAAGTGTCAACTGTTAATCGATAAATGATCACTAATAATCGATAGCGATTACTTGCAAGTTAAGCATCATTACATATTGAGTATCGATAATTAATAATCGATAACTAAAGTTAACTTGCATGCTAGCTAAAGCAGCAACAATTTTAACTTGTTTACTTAAATGATAGACTTTTTGCTAATCACGAATATATATTCTATATAATTCATTGCAAAGTCTTTGTTCCATTTGATGTATACAAATAGCAACGTAAATAAATAAAAATATTTCAAAAAGACAACTACAAAGATGCTGCACACAAAGACTATAAAATACCCTGTAATTTAAGAGATATGAGAACTAAGCATATTATTTTCATAATTTGTGTTGCATTATCGAGAATATATAGCTTGTTCTATTGGAAAGAGTAATATATAGAGTTCAAATTCTAAGCAATAGATTCTATCATATTGAATTATTTTCTTCTATATTAAAAGTTAAAGCAAATTTGTAGCTGACTTTAAGAAGCTAAGAATATTTCATAGCTCACTAAAATGTGGACATAATTGCTGTGTATACTCTATACGGCTAACATTTACAGGGTATATAAAAAGCAAACAGCAAAAAGCAGCAGCAAAGGCCAAAGATGAAAAATGTGCGAAACAAGCGAAACGAGCAAATCGTTTGCGACACTCGGAAAAATGCGTCAGGTAAGTGAATGTGTGTGTGTGTGTGTGCAGACACACTAACACACACACACCCACAGATACCCCTAGCTATAGATTTAAATATATATATATGAATATATATATATCTCTATATATGCATACGTCAATGATGCATGGGGATGGCAGACTGTGGTATGTGTCGAGGCCGCCATTTCATTTATATGTAGGTCTTTACAGCTGCACGCACACACACATATCGATATATAGCATATATATATACATATATATATATATTTATAAGTATATTCTTTTATATATATATAAATTTGTGTGGGCTAAGTATTTGGAGCGACGATCGGCGTCTGCGTGCACTTGGCAAATGAATTTGTGAATGAAACAAACTAAATGTGATTTGTGCCTAAGTTGATTAGTCACTGCTGTAATAGCATGTAAAGCGCATTAGGAAAACAAGTGAGACTTAGTTTAGATGGTATGACACGACTAGGAGATACCCGGTACAACTTTAAATACTAGTAGTACTACTAAAACTACCCTTACAACTACTCAAATAAGTCAAAAAGGGTTAAGAAATGGTAGAAGGCTTCTTCCTTAGGCGCATCGATATACCAAATATATCGATTTGATAACGATTTCATTGCAAAGTTATCGATAGTTTGAAACAAGCTCAAATTACGATGCATAAAGCTAATACAACTCCAAGTTTAATCTGTTCAAGAATCCATCACGCAGCCCCCTTGATGACTTGACTTGATTTGTTTAGACTTGACTACAAATCGTACTACATATATATACACCTATAAGTATATATATATTCTGGTATCAATTACATTTAGCACTCGATGACATTCCTTTGTAATGAAAGAAAATCTGTCCACATTTCCATAAACACGTAAACATTTGATAAGGAATCAACAGCGAATCGCTTGATATATGATATAACATTTCCGCTCGACGCGCCAGAAAACAATATATATAAACATTATATATATATATAAACAATATGTATGTATGAGATGTCTTTAGCAATTCAAACAATTTCAGCTGAAATTATTAAAGAAATTTTTTCTAGTATAATAACGTTGTTGATGTCTATGATGTCATTAATACTTAGATCGTAAAAGTGAAAAGTTAGGCATGCGAGGCAGTTCAGAGATTTCTTTAGAGCAAAAGGAAATGATCTATTGAAAGATTTATATATAATTTTATATATATATATATACTATAATATTTATATATATTTTAAAATATTAATAGAATTTTCTAACTCGTAAAACCCTAAAAGAGCCTAGTTTCTTAGTTCATCAACTCACAACTTTTTCATAACTGAATCGAACTGATTCAAGCTCAAATTTTTCGTTATATTTTGTTATATTGTGAAAAATTCTTTTCTTAGTTTTTCATTATTATTAAAAATTGTCATACTTAAGATTCTTAGCTAAAATTCTTAAGAATTATAATTAAAGTAAGAAAATTCTTATTTTTATTAATTTTCAACACATTCTTCAAATTTTTTGCCCCATTTTTCCATATGCGCCCATTCCTACGCGCTTAGGCGCACTTTTCATATATAAATTTCCATCAACACCGCAATTAAGACATAAATTTGTTGTTTTTCTTTCTCGATTAGCGCATAATTCTTGTGGCACTATTCATGTGTAGATCACATCTTACCCCCAGGCACTTATCGGGCACATTGAAATCAACGCAACAAACAGACGATTGAACCCTGAACTCCACTTTCGACATGCTGCACGACGAGTGTTATCTGCCTCAACCCTGACCTGATATGATCGAATTCAGTTGTGTGTGTGTGTGTGTGTGAGTGTGTGAGTGTGTCTCTATGTGCCTCTCTCTGTGTGTGTAGCTGTTGATATGCATGGGGCATATGTTTAGATTGTGTGCAGCGACAATTAGCAGCTAAATTTCAGCGGCAAAAATTTTCATTTTTTTATTTCGATTCTCATTGTAAATGTAAATTTAGGGTATATAGTTTGGGAGTAAAGCTATGTAACAGATAGAAGTAGGCGTGGCAGAGCCTATCAGGTATATATGTCTGTATACATTGATCAGAACGATGAACTGTGTCAAGCTAGCTATGTTTGTCTTTCCATCTGTTCGTCCGTCCTTCCGATCGTCCATCCGTCCGTCCGTCCGATCGCTTGTCCGATCTCATAAAACTAACCATAAAACCTAGAGATTTAAGTTCTATTTATAGTATATAGTCTTATATGCCATAGACACCATCAGTCTATCATTTTAGCCATAACTTAAAGACCATTTAAGCTAGATTACCCAAACTTCCTATATATCTTAGTTAACTGTCACAATATAGTTACGACTTAAGATACCCTTTTTCATCCCCCATTCCCTTCGTCCTCCTTTCAAACTGCAAGCAACTGCAGCTAAATGTGAGGCATCTCCTAGTCGAGCATTTCCGACTGAAGCATTCCCGACTTGTTATTTTTTTTTTTTTTTTGGTATAGCAACGCCCACGAAATGAGCTCATGGCCCCGCCCATATTGTGGTCAATTCCATTGTTCCGCTGTCCAATTGCCATATGAAAATTAATGCGTAAATATTTTAATGAATTTTAATTGCGGTACTTAGATAACGCAATCAATTTGTGTCCAACTGATGAATCAGACGAACAGCGCTGTCTCCATCATCATCGTGATCATCGTGATCATCATGATGATTGTGATTAGCATGATCATGATGAATATTCATTCGCCAACGCTCGTCGCATTTCATTCACTTGACTTCACTTCGTTTCGCCCACGCAACGTTTGACGATTTTCTTCTTCTTCGTTTTGATATTTTGTTCGTCTTGCATTTAATTGTGCTTGGCATTTTTTTAATGTTTTTTTCGTCTTCTCCTTTTTTTTTGGGTCTATTGTATTATTTCTTTAGCTTATTTTGTATTTTAATTTTACTTTCCTCCTGTCCCAACAACTTTCTAAAACTCCAATACACAAAAGAAGCTGCTAGCCATCTCCGTTCGTCTTGAAAGCAATTTCAATGCAAATACACTGTGAGAAAATGTAGTTGGGTTTATTGCGGCTACCCTTCCCAAAGCTCTATCTGACTCTTAGTTTACTCTCTTTAAACTCTCTATCTGATCTCTCTCTTTGCATACTTCTCTCTCTATACTTTCCTCTATCTATCTCTCTATACTTCTCTCTCGCTTTCCCTGCTTATCTCTCTCTATCTCTCAATGCTTGTCTCAACACTTATGTGTCTCTTTCTCTCTTTCTATATGATTCTCTCTATCTCTCCATACTTATCTCTAACACTCCAAACTCCTCTGTCCACATCCTTCCATTGTCCTGTCTCCCTCTCTCAATACTTCTACCTCTCTCTCTATTCTTCTCTCTTTCTTCTATACTACTCTAGCTCTTTGTAGTTTTCTATCTCTCTCTGTGTCTCTATCTCTCTTTCTCTCTCTATCTATATAGTTCTCTCTCTATCTGGGTGTTCACTTCGCTCTGCGGTCATTCTTTCAATCTGACATGCCTACTGTTTCGTAAACGTTTCACTGGCAACAAGACCAATCAGCTCACAGGACAGCAAATATACATACATCTTCCTACAGAACATTCTAAGTTATGCTCTAAAAGAAAACGAACTTGAACCAATCAAACAAACCTTAAACAAAAGTATTTCAAATGCCCAAGCAAAGGAAAGAAAGAAAGAAAGAAAGAAAACTCATTCAACTCATTAAATACAAATACAAATATATACATCTATATATGTATACATATATACATATATATATGCTCATTATTCCAATGTCTAATAAGTTAGTTCCCTTGATTAATTATGAAAAAGGCGAATGCCTTTAGCATAATATTCAAAGTGTTTTTATTGATGCGCTCGCATTTATTGTTGCTGTTGTTGTTGTTGTTGTTATTTTCTTGTATTTTAATTATAAATAGTTTATGCAACGTTTTAGCCATGGTTGGCTGTTGAAGCCCCCGCTTCGATAATGAACCGAGGGATTGGGGCTCTGCGTCGCTGCGGTTCGTTCACACGAATTTTCACTCAAGCGCAGCGCTACATTCACATGTTTTATTTTCGGCGTTAGTCGTAAAGGGAATCGAAAGAGAGAGAGAGAGAAAGGGAGGGGGGAGTGAGAGAGAGAGAGAGTAGAGAAAGGGAAAGAGAGCGCCACGCCACATGACAAATTCTGTATGCTCTGCTAATGAAGTGCGTTTCGAGTGCTATCTAATGCATTATTAATGAATGACTTTCGGCAAGTGCATTATAATGAAATCTATTGCTGATTGATAAACGTGTTACGTGAGAGAATTTATAGTCTATATATTACTATATAAAATATATATAGTCTCATTAGCATAGATCATAAATGACTAAAAAGTGCAATGAAAATGCCGAAAAGATTCAGGAATTGTCAACTTGTTACCAAACACAACATGACAACGCTCTATGACCACAAAGTTAGAGTAACAGAGAAAGAGTGGGAGAGAGTGAGAGAGAGAGGGAGAGAGAGAGACACAGGCGTAGCAAACATTTCTTGAACATTTCATTGTGCATTGTGCAAGAGTGTGAAAGTTTTCGCCGTTGCTCACATTACGTTGATAATGCTCAAATACCTCGACATAAATTATAAATAAATAACAAATAATGCACATAAATATAGATAAAACATATATAGATATATATATATATATATATGTATAAGCATATATTATAAATATGATGCTGGATTACGTTTTAGGGGGAAAACTGAGACCGAAACTAAGCACGCAAATGCATGGCAAACACTTCAAAGCGCATTCTAAATTTAGTCGTTCACACTTTGCGTTGGCACCAAAGAAGCAAACATACAAAGATACAGATACAGATACACAAAATGAGGACAACTGCATTGACAAATGTCTCATAACATTTTGTTCCATTCCCAAGGGACGTTTATTCCACTTCAAGGCTGTTTTTATGGAATTTTTGATTATTTTACTCGTTTACTAAAGTGCAAAGAGAGTATATTGGTTTGCTGACTGTGCAATTGATGTATTTATATATATATACATATAGATATACTTTTATGTACAGTTGTCTAACATTTAGTCTCAGTCTAAAGTTTACTATACTTTGCACTCTTATGAAGCTGCGCTACTTCACATTGAAAATACATAACAAAATTATATATATTTATAAATATATATATATATATATATATATTCGATTAGATCAGTATTACAAAGTACTATTCGTAATTATCACAATATTCGATAAGAAAGTTTAGTCATACTATAGTAAAGCTAAAGTTGGATCTTTAACTATTATAAGCGGGCCATTAGGCTTCTTATGCTCGTTCACAAAGTCAAAAGAGCATATTAGTTTGTTGCAATGTTCATTATCATTTATTCAACTGAATGCAAACCTACTAAAGCTACAGAAATTTATATATGTATATAGACTTTGGTATCCTATACTAAGAATTGTCCAATACATCCACTAGGAGAGTGGCAAGTCGAAAAATATTATATTTGGTAGAACAGAAACGGTATTATTAAGGTTTGCAATTTGATATATTTACTCTATGGCAACCTCATCTTATTAAGTGTTAAGATTGTTCCGAAATGCCCACTGAAGCCGTGGCATATAGGGAAATAGAAGAGACTTGATATGTCAAAGAGATACTCCTGTTGACAAGGCAAGACTAAAGATATAGGAGGAGGGGCAAAGCTGATAAGCAGCTACCTAGGACCAAATCTGGTAAGCAGCTAGCTAGCTTTACAGCTAGAAACTGAAATATATTTAATATCCAAGTTGCTGTTTATTTTATGTATTCAGTTACCAACAATTTGATAAATTTACGAGGCTTTGGGGGCGTGAGAAATCAGGTAATACTATAACATCCAAAGTTTTCCAACTATAACTCCAAAAGTTCAACAGTTAAATAACTGCAGTCTGCCTCTTTAGATTTATCAAAGTTAATTGAACTGTTTTTGTATTGAGAACGGGTATTGTGCAGTCGGTGCAATCTGTCTATTTGTTATTTAATATTTTTATATGCTCAAAGTGTGGTTAAATTTAATTTAGTTGTTGTTGTTGTAATTGTGGTTTATTTTATAGTTAATTATAAAACTATTTTCTCCCTCCCTCTCTCTCTTTCCCTCACTAGTTGTTTATAAATAGGTCATTAGCTGTGAGGGGGGGCCTAAGAGGCAGCGAAGCCAAATGAGCTTCGTAACTGTTGTCAGTTATGTGGCCCATAAATGCGAATGGCCCAAACGGCACAAAAAGAGAAAGAGAAAGAGAAAGAAAAAGGCAAAAGCAAAACAAAACACCGATTTTGGTCACCCCACTTAATGATCATTATATATAGCTAATCAATCAAACCGAGAAAAACATAACAACAAAATCCCACTTGCGATCGCCAAATGCTGACAAAATGTCAAGAAATTGCTCAGCAAATCAAAAGAAATTCAACTCCATTTGGTTGGCTAAACCTAATGCGACTATGATTAATCGCATTGCTATATATATATATATATATATATATATATATATAGCTCGAATGATATAGAATATATTGATATATATTCTACATAAACAGATGGGAAAGTGGATAGCGCAGCTATTCTGTTGACGCGCAGTCTATGTTTATATAGATTGATTTGTTTGTTTAGTTTAAGCTTTGTTGATCTTTCCTATATCAATTTCATTATAATAACAATCGATATATATATTTATATATATATACATTCCCTTGTCAACTTTTACCCTCCACAAAAACCACTTCAATTCGAGTTGAATTATTGAATTGCTGCTCTTTTGCAGCTCTTGTCCATAAATGTCATATATGAGTGAGGCTTGCCTTTGCCTTGGACAAGACCAACTAAATGGCAGGAGGGGGGGTATGGAGGGGGCTGGGACTTAGCGGGTGTGCCGGCCAATGAAGTGCCAATTCAATTTGGCACAAACCCTTTTTCAATTTGAAGCATTTATATAATTGATGCCAAACAATTCACGAAATGTTTTTGGCTTCGTTTCGTTGCCGCCGGCTTGGCGTTGTCCTTGACTGTGTTTTGTTGCTTCTTCCTCTTCTTCTTTTTCTTTTCTATCTTTCTATACATCTGTCTCTTTCTCCACATATATTTCTCATTTCAAATGGCATTTGCTGCTCATGTTGCTGTTGCTGCTGTTGGTGTTGTTGTTTGATGATGTAATAGCCAGAGGTTTGTCGATTCGCTGTTTGGGGCGTGCGAGCCTCACTTGATTAGTCATTTTGTATCTGTATCTGTGGCTGGCATATTGTATCTGTGTGTGTGTGTATATGTAGCAGTTGTAGCTGTAGCTGTAGCTGTATCTGTATCTTCATGTGAGCCTGTATCTTCATCTATTAGCTGTATCTTCATCTGAATCTGTATCGGAATCTACATCAGTATCTATTAGCTGTATCTTTATCCTGTATCTGTATCAATTATATCTTTATCTAGTTCTATGGATATGTATCTGTATCTATTAACTGTATCTTTATCTGTATCCTTGGACCTGTATCTGTATCTATTAGCTGTATCTGTATCTGTGTCTTTGGATCTGTATCTGTATCTATTAGCTGTATCTTTATTCTGTATCTGTATCTATTAGCTGTATCTTTATCTATATCTTTGGATCTGTATCTGAATCTATAGGCTGTTTCTGTATCTGTATCTTTGGATCTGTATCTGTATCTATTGGCTGTTTCTGTATCTGTATCTTTGGATCTGTATCTGTATCTCTTAGCTATATCTGTAGTTATGGAACTGTATCTGTATCTATTAGATGTTTCTGTATCTGTATCTTTGGATCTGTATCTGTATCTATTAGCTGTATGGAGATATGGAACTGTATCTGTATCTATTAGCTGTATCTTCATCTGAATCTGTATCGGAATCTACATCAGTATCTATTAGCTGTATCTTTATTCTGTACCTGTATCTATTAGCTGTATCTTTATCTATATCTATGGATCTGTATCTGTATCTATTAGATGTTTCTGTATCTGTATCTTTGGATCTGTATCTGTATCTATTAGCTGTATCTGTATCTGTAAGGGCATCTTTGGATCTGTATCTACATATATGAATCTATATCTGCATCTATAAGCTGTATCTTTATCCTGTATCTGTACCTGCATCTATTAACTATATCTGTATCTTTGTCTCAATTTATCTTCAAATGAAATTACTTTTAAGCGATGCAAGAACTTCCTAGCAACTCTTTACTGTACTATATCTCTTTATATATATCTTTTTGATATCTATATATTTTACGCATTACGTAGGATCAATTTCTGTTATAGCAACTAGGGTGCAGAACAATTAGCTCCAGCTCAGTGCAAGAGGTTAATGTCCCTTAGCAAATTTTGCGCCTGGACAGGAAATGACTTTCAAGCAACCCCAATCACAACAACAACAACAACAGCAACAGCAACAGCAACAGCAACAACAACAACATATTCAAACAAGGCTCTAACAGCAGGTCTGTCAACTCCTGCATGTATGCTGCCTCCCACTCTGTCCTCTCTCTTTCCCTCTCCTGCTCGCTCTCTGTTGCTTTCGTAACACGCATACGCCATGTTGTGCCCCTTGTAGCATGACTCATACGACCCTCGACCGGGCGCCAGGCAGTTGGGGATGAAGGGGCGGAGGGGGTTTGTTGTTTGTTGTTGCCATTGCAAAAACTACCCCCGTCTAAATTTATACAATTTGATTATTGTTTCAGTCAGTCGCCGTGTCAGGATATGTGTTGTTCTTCAAGGCTAACATCAGCGGCAGAGTTCCTGCCCACCCCCTCTCTCTCCCTCCCTCGCTGTAATATGAGCTCTCAATTGAGTATTTATAGTTGGCCGTTGGCAGTCAGTCGACTTACATAATTGATTAAACCGAATGCACAACTGGTAATTCGATCTCAAGTCAGCAGGCCAATGAATTCATTAAGCACTCTTAACTTGGCCAAAAATAGCGAGCTGCATACTGAAGTTGACAGGAACAGGAACAGAAACAGTTAAGTTAAGGGTAAATATTTAACTGCCTGCTAAACTGTTGAATTTGATAAATACAAAAAAACTTTGCCAACTTCTTAGACTTCATTTTATAACAGAGAATTGAGTACAAGCTTAACTTGATGTTAAATTTTGCAGTTTGGCCTTGCATGAATGAGCTAAAACTCAGAGTTATTTTCAAACATAACGAAGTCTGAGATATTTTTATACCCTGAACCCATTGAAAATGGGAAAACAGGGTATAATGGTTTTGTTAAAATGTATGTAACAGGCAGAAGGAGGCGTGGCAGACCCCATAAAGTATATATATTCTTGATCAGGGCGACAAGCTGAGTTGATTTAGCCCTGTCTGTCTGTCTGTCTGTCTGTCTGTCTGTCTGTCCGTCTGTCCGTCTGTCCGTATGTATGAACGCGTCGATCTCAGAATCTATAAGAGCTAGAGACTTGAAATTTTCTATGTAGGTTCCTGTATAGCACGCGCATATCAAGTTTGTTTCAAAAAATCGATAACTTTGATCGTTTTAATGTTATCGATTTAAAACGAAATCGGACCCCCTGTAATAAAATTATGTCTCGCACATCTTTAAAGCTAGAGACTCCTTATTTTGTATTTAGTATAATGTGGAGCTTATACAATTTTGATTTTTGTTATATTTTGGATGCCACGCCCCCTTCGCCCCAAATTTGCAAAAAAACGTATTTCAAGTGTTAGAGACTTGTGCTTCGGCAAATACACATATATGAATGACATAATTACGCTCTGAAAGTGTGATTAAGAAAGTCCATCTACAAAAGAACTTATTCAACAATTAAGTTCCGATAATATAGCTCTTCTGCTGCCCGAGCGCAGTCGCTGCGTAACTGCGCAGTCAGCAGAGCGCTCATTTATGCGTGCGTGCGTATGTGTGTGTGTATGTGTGTGTACATGTATTGCTAGTATATATGTATATGTTAAATAAGCATAGAATGTTTGGAATATCGGCTCATCGCAGGGTTCAGGGGATCTCCTAGTCGGGTACCGCCGACTAGAGCTTTCTTACTTGTTATAACTTAACTGCTTTTCAGTATATCTAAATGATTTATACAGCACAACTGCCTGTTAAATGTTAACATGCGCATAAGCTAAGGGCATCAGTGCTTGACAGCTAGTCTATTTACAGTTCCAAACTGCAACAGCTGCGGCATATAAACTGCCTGTCAACTGTTAACATGCGGTTAAGCAAAGGTCATACAAAAGACCACACAAAAAGCATTTGATCAGCATGTCAAAAGTATCTGACAACCAATCCATTAGCAATGCCAACCTCCAAGAGCTGCGGCATAATCACAAAGCTCAGCTGCTTGTCAAATGTTAACATGCAGTTAAACACTAAAAAGCGAACCACAAAAAACGATGTTGAGTTTTTTTCTGCCAGCCAGCACAAAATGATTGATGAAACACACAACTGGCTGTTAAATGTTAACATGCGGTTAAGCGAGCGGAGGCAGGCAGGCAGGGACCACAGTGAGCGCAGTGTCTCAAGTGTTTGACAGGCAACATAGAACTGTTCGAGATCTGCTGTTGCATATTTATGACGGCTGTCAGTGGGAATGGCCCACACATCAGCATGCGATAGCCGCAAAAGGCAATGGCCAAAAAAACGAGTTTGAGTTTTGTCTTTTGGCCATTTCGAAGGCAGCTTTCGAGCCGAGATGCAGGCAGGATTTTGGCGACAGGACATTGAACTTAGGCGCACACAAGTAGGTCGCCAGCTGCCAGCTGTGAGCTGCGCCAGTTCCACTGCCAGTACCAGTTCCAGTTCCAATTCCAATACCAATTCCAGTTCAAGTTCCAGTTCCAGTTCCAAGTTGCTGACAATTGCATCAGCAAAATTGACACGAAATGAAAAGCAAAATGCAATCATAGAGAAAATAAAAGTTGTGTCACCAATCAGATTATGTCTAGCTAGAGAGGGCGGTGAGAGGGGAGGGATGATGGTAGTCAGCGAGCTGGGGTCGCTCTGTGAGGAGATGGGGCCCATGTCGCGTGTCCCACGCTGCGGCCAACCGGCTGGCCAAACCGGAAAGCCGGGGCTCACAAACTCTTGACCAACTGGCGGGTTCGAGCCATATGTGTGCTCGCTGTACACAGTATTGCATGGCGCATATGGTCAGCGCTTAAGTGGCACACAAATGCGACTCTATTTTCTTTTTTTTATGTTGCCGTCACATGCAACAACAACAACAACAACAGCAACGACAACAAGAAGAATAAACTCGCATTTAATGGTTCCATTTAAGCGCTGTGTGAAGCGAATTTGGTATATCTCATATATCATATGCAACTCAGGTTTATTTGTCCAAAGTTCCGCTAATCAATAAACAAACGAAAATGAGTTTGGCAAACGGA
The DNA here is from genome assembly GCA_037075265.1 of Drosophila nigricruria. Classification (NCBI taxonomy): domain Eukaryota; kingdom Metazoa; phylum Arthropoda; class Insecta; order Diptera; family Drosophilidae; genus Drosophila; species Drosophila nigricruria. The sequence continues at coordinate 9,982,088 of JBAMCI010000107.1, read as the reverse complement.
TGTGATTGGCTAAGCAATACCCTGTATACTTAACTGAGTAATAGTATTCTGGTTCCATTTGATGAACATGTTCACAGTTCTGACTTCAAGACTAGTTCATGTAGTTGAACACTTCAAGAATGTTGTAAGTTCATAATCGAGAGCTGAACTGTTCAATAGAATCGAATCGCTTAAGGAACAAATGAAAAGATTGAATCAATCGTTCATGAACAATTGAAAAAGTGAACAATGAACAAACTAATCATCGAATAAGTTCACTAGTTCATTTTGATTAATTGTTCAATTGAACTTGTTCTTTAGGTCCATTAATCCAATAATCAAGTGAATAAGTGAGCAGAGCACTACAGAATTAGTTAACTAGTTCTTTGCTATGCATTGTTCAATTGAACTTGTTCTTTAATATACAGTAAGTGAGCTAAGAACGACTGATTAGGTTCACTAGTTCATTCTAATGAACTGTTTAAGAGAGCAAAGAACGACTGATCGATAAATAAATACTCGATTTTCATGACATTTATCTTAGCTGACTCTAAAACTGTAATTCTTATACAGTTGCCTTCAAACTAGCACACTAGTACTATACATAAAAGGCATTACAGGGTATTAAGCAGTCGAGCACACTCAGCTGAGTCAATCTAAGTGTATTTTTCGCTCAGTGTACCCTTTGTTGTTGTTGTAGTGGCTATTGCGACGCAAAAATGCCGCAAAAAAGTTTGCCGAGCCGCAAATGTTGCAGTTGCCGTTGCCGTTGCGGCTGTTCTTGGTTTTGTTTTTGTTATTTATTTATTTTTTTCGCTTTTGCAGAGTTGCCAAAGCGTTAAACGCGTTGCTGTTGCGGCACAAGAGAATTTAACCAACAACAAGAACAAGAAGAATATAAAAACTGCAGCGAGACCGAAGAAGATTGAGAAGAAGAAGAAGAAGAAGCAGCAGCAGCAGCTTTCTGCGCATTAAATACTCGACTTGGAATAGACCTTCGTCAAATGTCACACACACGCACACACATACACATGCACACATGCATAAGCAAAGACAATGCGCGACCTTCGTTCAAAACAGAACGATTGAGAGCAACACAGTGAGAGAGTGGGAGAGCGAGGGAGAGAGCATATTTTTAGTAATAGCTAACGTAAACATTGACAAAGTGCTTGGCTTGCAGCGCGCCACTCGACGCACTTGATGCGCGCAGGTAAACAAGAACAAAAACCAAAACCAAAAGAAATTCAAAGCGGACAATAACAGTTAGCATGCTGCAGCAGCGAATGCAGTGCGAGCAGCACAGATGATGCTACTGCTTCTGCTGCAAAGCAGTTAAAGCAGAGCAACATGAGTGCGAGGGCAAAGGGTGCGCGCGTCCGACGTGGGAAGCTTAAACAAAAACAAAAAAGTCAAAAGGAATAGAGAGGGGCAGAGAGACAGCGGCACATATTCAATATGGTGAAAAGCAAAAAACGAAAATGCAAAATGCTCATTAAAATGGTACAAAAACTGCATGTTAAGTGTTTTTTTTTATTTTTGTTTGTTTGCTTAATTGCAAACGATTTGAATTTAGATTTGCGTGCAGTCCTATCATTTTATATTTATACACATTATTCATTGGTTGCAATCATGAATGTGTATGCATGTGTGTGTGTGTGCGTGCGTGCGTTTGCACTAATTCATGCACGAAGACAACGAAAGATTCGTTAAGTTGCAGCTGTTTATCAAATCTATTGACTAATGTCAGCGCCAACAACAATAACAACAAAATTTAGCATGACACAGTGGCAACGCTCGCTCAGCCGCTCTCCCACTCTCTCTCGCGCTGCATGCATTTCCTGCTCTCTTTACTTTCCAGGCAAATGCGCTTACAAGTGCTTTTTATCAACGGTCAACCCAGCTGTCGCTGTCGCTGCCGCTGCCGACGTCGACGTCGCTGCTTTTTTATTATTGTTATGATTTATGATTTACGCACTGGAAAACGAAGCCAATTTCTGCTTTTGCAATTGCTTTGCTTGACAAGCGCTGATTGCGCTGACTTCAGCCCCCATCCCCCTTCTCGCCACACACTCAGTTTATCATTGAATTGTTTTGTTTTGATAAAACGGGATTGGGGTTGCGCTTCCGCTTAGACGCTGGTCAAGGGTTGCCACTCATTCAATTGGGATGCAGCTCGAGATGGAAATTCTTTGACAGAGAGTGAAAGAGAAAGAGAGGGAGAGACGGTCGGCGACTTTTATCGATCCAACAATGTTGCTGCGCCCCGTCAACCGTCGCCCACCGCCCCTGTTGACAGGATTACGTCGTTATATGGCGCCAGGGTTGGTTCAGACAGGGGTTCAGAGGGGTGGCTTAGCTGGCGCATGCGCTTTGCCCAAATCTCAAAAATATCGCCGAATGCATTTTATGTAACTTTATTTACATATATTAGATAGAGAGAGAGAGAGGAAGAGGGGGGAGAGAGAGAGTGAGAATGCAAACCGGTTCCCCGTTGCAATGTTCCAAAAGACCGAAAAAGCTATTCAAAATAAGAGCTTTAAGATATATTTGAGCTTTAAATCGTAAGTAAAGCTTAAATTTCAATAAGAAATACATAAAAATCAAGTTTGAGAGGCAAATCCTTGCTTAGCTTTACATTAGAACTATAGCTTAAAGCTTTCAAAACGAAACTTTTTCGGTGTTTTGTAGAGCTTTAAGAAATATTTTAGCCTTATGTCTTCCAGCTGATAACCGTAGTTAATAGACATCGTTGACGAAGCTTGACGCAAACAGCTTCCAGGGAATTATGTCTAAGTTATAAGCTCTGAAAGTTCTTCCACTTTTCTTTACTCTTCCTGCATCTCAACTATTCCAACCTTTTCTCTCTTCTAACTTCTATACTCTTTTGTCTGCTTCTTTTATCTTCAAGATTCTTGAGTCTTCCAGCTTTCAAGCTCTTCCGCAATCTATTCTTTTTCTCTACTCTTGCCGCTTCCGGCTTTTCTCTCTTCCAGCTTTTCGACTCGTCCAGCTTCTAAGCTCCTCCTGCACTGGTTCTCTTCCAGCTTCTCTACTCTTCCAGCATATCTACTCATCCAGTTTACTCTACTCTTCCAGCTTCTCGACTCTTTCAGCTTCTAAACTCTTCCAGCATTAGTTCTCTTCCAGCTTCTATACTCTTCCAGCATCCAGTTTACTCTTCCAGCGTCTCTACTCTTCCATTGATAAGCCCCCATTGGAATGCCTTACTTTAGCCCTTTCCAGTTCCCGCTTCCAGTCTTAAACTTAAACTTAAAGTCACACAAAAAATCGTAACTCGAGTTGGTTCACTTACTGGCATTCGTTCATGATCTCCTCCTGGCTGCGCACCTGAACCGGTGCGAGCTCCTCGACGTTTTCCTCATAGTTGCCAAAGCACTTGGTGATCTTCTCATCGAAAGTATTCACCAGATCCTCGAGGCTGCCGCCGAAAGTCTCCGTAAAGTTGTCCACATTGTCCCCGCCACGCTTATCCTGGCCGCCGGCCGAGCCATCGGTCAAGCCCAGCTCCGCCAGGTTTTGCGTATTGCAATTGGGGCTAATGTTGCCGGCTCCGGCTCCAGCTCCGGCTCCGGCTCCAGCTCCAGCTCCGGCGCCACCAACTGCACCATTCTTGCTGATGTGCGCATCCCGGACAGCATCCTCGAGCAGACGCAGCTTGTCCTGCTGCTGCTGCTGCTGCTTGGCGCTGCCTTCCTTCGGATTCCGATTGGAACTCAAATTCAGATTCAACGTATCGTTGAGTGCATTCTGATTGGAAATGAAGTCGCAGCCGCCCCATTCGTCCGTCTCCTCGAACTTTGCCAACGGAGCCTCAAATTTAAGCTCGGCCATTTTGGTGCCGAGGTCACGCATGGCACGCGGCACACGCAGCGCTGAGAGGGGGTGTGGGCTGTGGGTGGGTGCTTGCCGAGGGGGTGGGCGGGCTGCTGAACGAAGCTACGATTTGTTTTTGTTACGGCCCAGACACACACGGACAGTCTCTCTCTCTCTCTCTCTCTCTCTCTCTCTCTGTCGCTCTCGCACCTGTGTTGGAAAAATTTGCAACCCCTATTTGTGCACTTGTCACCCACGGCTCAGTATTTCGTATTTTCGTATTTCGTATTTGGGTTTCTATATATTTTGATTGCAAATTTCTTATTTTTATTGGCTTTGACTCTGCACCGGTTTTTGTCGCACACGAAAAAAAACACAAACAAACAACTGTTAAAAAAAGACGTGCATTGAACACTGTTTTTTATTAGCTTAACACAATTTAATAACGAACGCTAAATGTTGCTGTTGTTATTGTTGTTGCTGCTGTTGCTGTTGTTGTTGTTGTTGCGCACGCAAATAAAATAAACACGGAGCAAATGCGAATGGACGAAACGCGCAACACGACGGCAACGACCAGACCGAAACACAACGAAAGTTTTTTGCGACTGCACGGCAGCAGTGTGACCACAGGCAGCAGGCGTACAAATGCAGCAAGAAAATAACACAACTATCGCTTAGCAAAAAATACTGCAAAGATACTGCAAGTAGCAATATAGAATTTAAGTCCAATTACATAAATAATGCATACCATATATTATTTATATAATATATATAATTTACAAAATAAATGCATACACATATTAAAAATTTACATGCATAAACATTTGTTAGCTAACTATTGCATGAGTGATAGCAAATATCGATAAGCACCTTATCGTTTTGCAGCACTCGAAGAGTTGGCGCTCATTTTAAAACCGCGCGCACTTTTCAATTGACATACTAAGTTTAAGTGAAAATACTGCAAGCAAAGTGGATTTTTAACAATTCAACATTTAAGGCCAATTATATATAAATATTTATATATAATAAATGCACACATATCATCATACACATATATTAAATATTTATATGCATAAATACTTGCTAGCTGCATAATGTATGAATTATATGGCGAATATCGATAAGTTTTTCATCGCTTTGCAGCACTAAAAGACTTGGCGCTCATTTTAAAGCCTTTTCAATTCGAATAAGTGAAATAAATTACTGAAACATTTTAAATTTTTTGTTTATATTCAGTTTTATTACAATATAAATTAATATTTATATTTAATAATACATTATTAGAGTCAGATTCCTAACGTTTTAAATTAATATTTAGTTTTTATACTGTGTAATATCGAAGCACACTTTTCCATTTATTTTTCATTTGTTTAAAACATGTTTTTCTGCGGATTTTCCAAAAAAAAAAAAAATGTATTAGTTTTTCATTCTTCTTTGTCTTTTTTTTTTATTAATATTTATAGTAAGTAGGACCTGTTTCTGCCCATTTGCTTAATAGAAATGCAATCAATAACAGAATTTAATTAATTTGTTTAAACATTTTTTTTTGTTTTTTGTTTTCTTTTTTTTTTTGGGCGGGGAAATTTGGTTAATTGCTTTAGGTGAAAGCACAGATAAGCTACAACAGATCTGCCATAGAAATTTCTATATTTCTTTTGTTTTTTTGTTTACTCTTAAAAGCAGTTTATTTTTTTCAGTGTCTTTTATCGTCTTTGTTAGATAAGCATTAAATATAAAATAAATATTAGTAAATAACTATATATATATATATATATATAATGCTAAACAAGAAATGCATAAAAAATTATTAAAAAAAAAAAAAAAAACATTTTCTGCTCAATCTCAACTGCACTTAAAAAGTGTTTTTCGGTTTTTTTTTCCTTTTTCTTTTTTTTTTGTTTTTGCCAAAAAGTTCTTAAATAGTTCTATATAGATATAGTTATTTTATATAAAATGAAGATCGACTGGAAAAGTTTTGACGTCTTCATAAATTCTTTGCAACAACTAAAACTAAATCAAAAAAAAAAAATATATTGGAGTTAAATATGTATTTAAAAAAAAAAATTGACAAAATCAAATTTTTTTTTATATAAAAAAATTATTATTTTTTTTAAGTTTAATTGCATTAACAAATATATATATATTTTAGCAATACGTAAATTGGTTTTGGTGCGATTTGTTATTATTGTTTATATAAATTAATACAAATTAAATACAGTTTGTGGCCATTTTTTTTGTTGTTTTTTCTTTCTTTGTTTGTTTGTTTAAATAAATACATTTTGTAATTATGAAATAGTTGTAAAATGTAATCAGACAGCAGAAAAATTAATGAATGGAATCTCATAATTCAGTTAGTTGTGTTTTTATTCTCTTCTTTTTTTTTATTTATTTTTTTTTAGTATTATTTTTTATTTATATTTATATTATTTATATATAAATATATATATTTATTTATTTTTTATTTCTTTTTTTGTGTATAAAATAAATGTCTTTTTCTTGGACACAAAACTAAGAGAGAGTGAAAAAAAAACACACACATTTTGCATTTTGTTCTAGTTTTTTGTATATATATATATATATATATATATAAACTGTGCATATTTCATATATTTATATATATATATATATATTTCTATATTAAACTCGCGCTTAAATCACTTTTTCCATGTGTGTGTGTGAGGGAGCGCGCTATATATATATATAAAAAGTATTTTAAAGTGCGAGCAAAAACGAAAAAAAAAATACTGCAGCTGCGGCTGGTCCTTGCTGCTCTTGTGTATGTGTGTGTGTGTGTGTTTTACAGTGTTGCATAACGCGTGAAGTCTTTAACGTTTATTTAAAATGAATGCAAAATTCGATTTTTGACTTTTAGAAAGTGTTTTTTGTTGTTGTTGTTGTTTTTTCTCTTTTTATTATTATTATTATTGTTGTGCAGTTGAAACAATGCCCCGAGAAATGGAAAATATATAATAATAAAAAAAAAAGAAGAAATTAATAAATAAATAAAAATAATAGAAATAAAATATTACGAAAACAAAAACGAATTTTTGCATTATATGAAAATTTGCTTTAGTTGACATTTGAGTTGGTATGCGTGTGTTGGTGTGTGTGTGTGTTGGTGTGTGCCTAGTTGACAACTACATATGCCAGCTAGGGTATTTGTGTTGACTCAAAATTTGGAATAAACAAATTCAAATCGGGGCGTTAAAAAAAATGAGAAAAAAAAGAGTTGGATATTAGAAAAAGAAAATACTAAATAACTGGCATAGCAATTGCCAATTGTTGTTGTTGTTGTTGTTGCTCTTGTTGCTGTTGTGTGTGTTTGTGTGTGTGCTTAACGCTTATTGGTTGGCTTAAAGTTACAGGACAACATTTCCTCCTTGGCCAATTTGGCACGATACTCGGCCATCATATCGCGACACTGTATGGCAATATCTAATAGGGTTGAGAACATTGTCTCGCCACGCTTACAATACGCATCCTGATCGTAATCCACATAGTTGGTCAAATCGTATAAGGCCTTCGACTCGGCTAGGAAACTCTCCAATGTGGCGTTCACGCTGCGATGATATTCAACGACCATCTCCTCGGTCTGTTGCAGATCATCGATAGCCTGATGCTGTACGATCAGCTCCTCGGACATTTCATGTTCCTGCAAGATCCATTGACAAAGCAAGCGATATAGATATATGGGGATATATACATGTATATATATGAAATGCATTTAAAACTAAACTATGACTTATTATTAATATTATTATTATTATTATGAGTATTAGTATTAGTTTTATCATTATCATTATCATTATTCTTATTATTCTTATTATTATTATCATTATTATGAGTATTAGTATTAGTATTAGTATTAGTATTATTATCATTATCATTATCATTATTATCATGATCATTATTATCATTATTATTATTATTATTATTATTATTATTATTATTATTATCATTATCATTATTATCATTATTATTATTATTATTATTATTATTATTATTATTATTATTATTATTATTATTATTATTATTATCATTATTATTATTATTATTATTATCATTATTATTATTATTACTATTATTATTAATAATTAAACTTAACTTAAATGAAATAAAATTAATGCGAAACTTTTTCATGATCATAAACGAAACATTTTATTTAACATTCGCTGCATACAGAAATAGATATATATATAGATAGATATATGTTGAAAAATATATATTTTTTAATATATATATATCTATATATATATCTATATCTATACATACAAACATACTACACTAAAGATTGTTGCAAATTTGGTAGCTCCGCTTGTCAAAATTGTTCAGTTAGTATATATATATACCTAATATATCTATATATATTGAGAGATTTGGGTCAGACTTTGAATGGGCTGCTTGTGCGCTTGTTTCCCCCTCCAGAATTTTGAATGGATCAGCTTAAAGGTTTTATAAATATATATACAAAATATAGATATGGATATAGATACATGTAGTTATATATCTATATCTATATTTGTATACATATATATAAATATATCTATTTTTTTATATATATTAAATTACCCAAATTTTTTTTTTTTTTTTTAACATGCCTTTGCTCTATTTGGTATATATAGTATATATATACATATATATATATGTAAACATATACATAAATGTATATATATATATATAGATAGATATTAAAAAAATTTAATGTAAATTAACGTCTTGCGGCTGGGGTACGAGGATGTTGAAGTTGTAGAACCGGCTTAACTGGCTTAGTGCGTTTACGTACCTAGCGATAGAAAGGCAATGATGAAAGTGAGGAAGGAGAAGGAGAAAGAGATGGAGAAAGATAGAGATGATGAAGAAGGAGTCGAAGAAGGTGTAACACAAGCTGCGCCTAGCCTAGACTAAACTAAGTTTGCCTCACCTATAGAGTTGAGTTTAAGGAGTTCAAGGACCTTGACAAGCGGACGTAAAAAACGAACTTTGATAAATGAATATATCTACACACACAGCCCCAACCCACCCCCAGACACACTCACACTCACACATACACACTCCTCTTATGATTGCAAAAGTCCAGCATATTCGCGCACCAGTAGCTGACGCTCCAGTGTTGGAAAATTGCACAGAGTCACAGTGTCGTTGCGATTGATGCGATATCGCCAGGCATTCAGCTCCTCATTGTTGTCAGCGAATTGCGGCGGCGGCGGCACCAGCTCATCCAGCGGCAGCCACTGCGGCAGCAGGGCGCGTGTTGCGGCCACCAATTGGCGTCTTTCGTCGCGCCTGCGCTCCTGGTCGAGCTGGCCGCGCTGCAGCTTCTGTATGTAGCGTTGTCCGGCCGGACGCAACTGTTGGAAGTCACGTGGTGCCGTTAGCTTCCGCAGCGGCACAAAGAAACGCTTGAATGTGTTGTAGGCGCGACGTGGCTTGGCCAATACCTGCCCTTGTCCCTGTTCCTGGTCCTGGCCCTGGTCTTGGCCCTGATCCATGGCAGCATTCAGCTGAGCTTGGTCCGGCTCCGGGTCCGGAGCTGGCTTCTTAGCACCACCTGCCGGTGGTGGCGGTGGTGGTGGCGGTGGCGGCGGCGGCAACGGTGGCTGCTTCCTGCCCGTCTGCTTGGCATAGTTATTAGAGCTGCGAGAGCTTTTTGGCTTAACTTCCGGCATGGAGCTGGCATACGGCTTGCGGTTGTTGCCAGTTCCTCCTGCTCCTGCTCCTGCTGCTGTTGCTGTTGCTGCTCCAGTCAGCTTCATTGCATAGTTGCGTCCGTAGATCCGGGCCGTTTGTTTGGCCAAGTTAACGGCGCCGCTTCCGCTTCCGCCTCCGCCAGTTGTCATATTCCGTTTAGCAGCGGCTTCGGCGGCACTTTGACGTGCTGCGGCAGCGGCTGCGGCACGCACCCCACCAACGCCCAGTCCCTGTGGCACTTGAGTCTTTTTTCCACCAGCATCCATAATCTTTACATTGTTCGACGACGACTTCGAGCCAGCTGTAGCAGCAGCGGCTACGGTGGTAGCGGTGCGTCCAGTCCTCGGCGTGATCAAGCGCTTGGCATTGCTGCCAGCAGCCTGCAGCGGGCCGTTGGAGCACTTAGTCTTCGTCTCCTTGCGCTGCATTTACGTGGCTTTGTCCACACACAGACGTACGTACGCACTCACCCACACACACAGAGGAAGATTATTATGGTTGAACTGATGAACTCGAATTACCAACGCACACAATGGGAGTGCAATAGAGAGCAGATGCTTATTGAAATATATATTTACTAACTGCTGACTATACTGTTTGCTCTGATCGTTCAGTTCCGATTGTGATAAATGTTTGTGGCTGACTAGAGTCGTGAGGAAATACAATTGAAAAGATTTCCAAGGCTACATTTCGAACAGTTTTTCTCTCTTTCTCTGAATAGGCCATCTGGCGGCTGTCACTAGTACTAAATGGACAGGATTCTGAGCAAACAATTGATAAGGCCATATAGATCAAATTTGCATTACTCTACGTAGATTTTAACTATATAATAGTGAAATAGACTAAGACGCCATCTGGCGAATATCATAAATACTTGCTCTATAGTAGTTAAAATATGCTAAGACGACATCTGGCGGATGTCATAAGTACTTTCTCAAGAGACAGTATGAAACATCAATGGACTAGACCATATAGTTGAAGAGTTCTTGTTAGATAATAGTGAAATAGACTAAGACGCCATCTGGCGGATATCACAAGTACTTATCTGAATAGACATTAATATGAGCAATATGAGCGAAATCAAGTAGCCATACATATTATATATACTTTAAGTAGATTTTTGCTTAAGAATATTGAATTGCACTAACACGCCATCTGGCGAATATTTGTAAATTTGTTATAAAGCTTGACCAAAGATCAAATATTATATTATATTAATATTATGGACAAGTTTTCATAGCTCCAAAATAAAGGAGACACTTGAGAGATCTATCAAGGCAATAAGCAGTGAGCTGCCACGCCATCTGGCGGAAATTATTGGTAATTTGTCAGTAATACAATGAAGCATGCGTGCAGCAGGCATTTCAAGTATTATACAAAAGGCTTCATTGGTTAGAAGTAAAAACTGAATATATATCTATATAAGTAGCAATATGAACTACGCCATCTGGCGGTAATATAATGCAACAGGAATATAATACACTATATATATATATATAATATTAACAATAGAAAAACTTGGCCTAGCAGCAATTTGATTATTCCAGGAAATAAACTGTTACGCCATCTGGCGGAAATTTACAAATTTTGACGACATTTGAGCTGAGATATAGTATTTATAGATAGCAAAATATTGTAAGCCAATACCAAGCTGCTATTTGTATAAACTTTCAATAAACTGTAGCAGAAACTCAATCATTACTGAGAATTATACAATAGACTAACACGCCATCTGTCGGAACTTAGTAAAACTTAACAATAAACAAGCAATTTGTATAAATATCCGGTTAAACTAGACTGGGATAAAGGGTAACAATTATCAACTATTCCCAATTAAATTAGCTTACGCTTAATATCTAACTTATGCTTAAAATATAAACTAAAAAGAAGAAGGGGTTAGGGTATCATGCAAGTCGGCCAAGCCGTCAGCTGGTTTCACAAAATTTAGCAAGGATTATACTTACGCTCAGCGAACTAAGCATGGCCAGATCCATGTTGGCGGCATTTCCGTTCTTGCTGTTGTTGTTGTTATTGTTGTGGCCGCGCTGGAGCGACTGCTGATGCTGATGCTGATGATGGTGGTGATGATGGGCCGACTGTTGAGCCAAGTTAACAACGCCATGCTCGGCCAACTGTTGCTCCTCTATCTCCTCCTCGTCGTCCATGTCGATGGGCTCACAGTCGCCATGCCCGACCTCAGCGACATCCTTAACCACCAGCTCCTTGACACGATCCGCATAGCGTAATGTGTTCAGCGTATGTTCGCAACTGCTCAAGCCCGGCGATATCATGGCAATCATGCACGTCTTACTCTTCTCCCCAATAAAGGAGTCGCGCAGCACTTGTGTCAGCTTCGAGACACGGAATGGCAAATGTGCCGACTGTTTGCCCAAAGCACGGATGCACTCCTTCAATGCCAGCAGTGATTTATTGATTTCAGCGCCCTCCATGCGGGTCTGACGATCCGCTGATGATGTGTCCACGCCACGCTCATTGCCCGCCAGGTCAATGAATGAAAATTTGCCATGTATTTTGCTGCTGCCCATGGGACGCAAAACTATTTGGAAAACGGCATGTGAACGCGACGAATTTGAGTTGGCCGATGTTTGGCCGGATGTGCGTGCTGCATTGCCGTGTTGTATTAGTTTCAGTACCTCCTCGACGCTGTCGACCACCTTTTCGGTTAGACCGACGACTTGTACCTGTTGCTTGCCATCCTCCAAGACGCGCAGCTTTTGCTTATCGGCTAGCAAATCAAAGACCTGTAACGAAGCAATGGAAAGCATTAGTATCTGGGATTTTCAGATATATATATATATATAATATATTCTCACCTTGCCGCTGTATATTTCAAAGAAACTGGCCGAAACGACCAAATTGAGCGAGCGATAACGGGGTCCATTGAGTGTAACAAAGACATCTTTGGCGGCCATGGCATAGATGCCGTTCTTACAGTCCTGTACTTTTCCATTGAATTCACCTCCCATTGTATGTGTTTTTCCTGATCCAGTCTGTCCGTAAGCAAAGCATGTGGCCATGCCACCCTCGAAAATTGTCTTGACCAACGGTTTAGCGGTGTATCTGAATAATAGAGGTAAGCAAAAAGTTTTAGTATGATTATATATATATATACGAGCCAATATAATACAAATAATGCAGCTAAAAGCTGTATTGCTAATAGCTTTTGAGCTTTGTAAGCTTTTTTCGTTAAGTTCATATCCAAATTTTTATTTTTATACAGATTAATCCTACTGTTAAGTTACTTAAACTTCATTATTTCCTTAAGACTGACATTTCTACGTTTTGTTCGTTAAATTTATGCAAAGCTTTTTATTTGTATAAAATCTTACTGATTCCTTCGTTAAGTTACTTGAAACCCATTTCTTTAAATACAATTCATCTCGGCTAAGGCTAACATTCTCAACTTATTTTGAAATCATTTTCGTTAAGTTCGTTAAGATAATGTTCAGTCTTTACTTGTCATAGATAGTAATTCAAATGCTTTTACCTACAGTTTTTGTATACGTGCATTTTTCGTTAAGTTTGTGTAAGGCTTAATTCGTTAAGTTTGTGTAAAGTTGGAAGATTTGATCTACATTTCATTCAAAAAGATTTCAATTGGAATTATGATATACCTATACCAAACTGAGTATCTTATGTCTCAAGCAATGCATAATCATCCATCAAACAATCGATACTATTGACAATTTGTTAATTGGAAGCTATATGATTTCTATGCTATGATAATGTTATCTATATGACAAATTCTTCAATTAAAACTATAAAAAAGGTAAATGTCAAAATATAGTTATATATAAATTAATTAACATTAATAAATACTATAAAAAATATATATTAATATAACAATATCGTAATATGGTTTGTGGCTATAATTAAAGAGTAAATATATTTGCACACACATACATAAACAGCTGTATTAGTCTATACACACACACACAGCTGTGCTTATCAAATTCGATGATTAAATTTCACCGTTAAGTACGTGGCGCAGCAGTTTTTAATGCCATTGACTCATGCGCGCAAAAAGCCGGAAGGAAGCGGCATTAGAAATGTGTGCCAAAGAGGGTGGGAAACAAAAGCGGCAGCAGCCGAAGCAACCGAAAACCCATTTAAGCCGCCCGGGAGCGACAGGGACAGCGAGAGATACAAAGTAAGAAATTAACTTCAATTCATTCACTTGCGAACAACAAAAATGCTGCGACGACGGTTACTTTTTGAAATGGCAAAGAGAAATAAGAAAAGCAAAAAGAACACCCAAGTAACTGACTGCGCCATACGCTGTTCGCCGATTGTTGCATTAGCAACGCAATAATATATGCGAGAACAAACCCAATATGCCCTGTGCCAGTGTCCAGTGGCTTTGCTCGGTGTCTTCGATGAGAAATCAAAGCCGAGACGCGGCCAAGTTCATTGAGGCGAATTTAAACGAAACGAAACGAAACACAAAACGAATGACCGATCGAGCGAGCAGGACAGACGCACAGACGAACGGGCGGACAGACTAAACAGATGGAGCTGCTTTTTGCGTTTAGTCATACACCAACAACAGCAAGAAGAAATACAGCAACAACAAAGAAGAATGGCACAACTTTGCTATTTCGGGAGCGAACGGTTTAACTTTGCGCGCCTCTAAGCAAGTGTGTGTAAGTGTGCATATGCGTGTGCATGTGTGTGTGATACGTTTGCGTGCATGTGTACGTGTGTGTGTCTCTGTGAGTCAGTTGCTGTTGCTATTGAGCTGAACTTGTGCGCATTTCATGTGTCGCCAACGCAACAACACTAACAGCAGCAACAACAACAACAGTTATAATAAGAAGAACACACAGCTGTTCGAATTACTTGCCATTTGCCAGACAAGGACAGCCTCAGGATAAAGCGAGACATCACATTTGCCAACCTCAGTGCAAAAGCAAACAATTTCGCAGATCAACCGAAATCTCTTTTTATATCTGAACTCGTATATGATTAATCAATGGAAATTTTGTTATATCTGAAGGGAGTTTCGAGATGGTCTCTATAGCAACTTGAAAGTTATATTTACTTTTCACTGAACGAGAAATGTTGGCATAGAAACGCCTATAGAAAGGCAATTGGGAAGGCTTACTATCGAGGATATGGATTAGAGATGTAAAGAAAGATTGTAATTTCTATCATCTATGCTGTCTAAGTCTTAAATAAAAGTAAATAATAAAAAAAAATAAATAATAATAAAAAAAATAAATAAATAATCATAAAAAAAACATTAAAATTATTGAAAAAAATATGTTACAATTAACAAAAATTATAAAACTAAAAAAAAATCTAGTTATCTAAAAGAAAATGCTAGCTATTAAAAAACTATTATTATTATTTAAAAAAAATTAAAATTTTATAAAAATATATAATTATTTAAAAAAGTAATAATTATTTTTTAAAAAATTCTAAATATTAAAAAAAAATATATAATGTAGAAAAATCAAGTACTTCAGCTGGAAGGACGTCTTAGAGATCTTATCGAGACTTTCTTAATATATGAATAACCTTTAAACTAACTGAAACTCAAATTTTAAGTCTTAAGCTTAGACTTAACGTTCGCCCTAAAGTTATCTCTGTTTCTCCTCCTCAAGAACAATACAAATGTCGTCCTTAAGAACTATTAAGTTCTAAGTTCTAAAGCAAAGGAAAAATTTGTGAAGATTTTGGGTTGCCATAAGAAAGTAAACCTTGTTTAAGAAATTCTCGAAATACTTGATGAAATTTGAATTTAAATTGCAAATTTCAGAATATAGAAAACTATATATATGATATATGTCTATAATAGTTAGATAGATATATATATACTATATATAATTTCGGATATATACATATATGGTAAAGGATTCGGTACTCACTTGTAGACCATAGCATTGTCGCACGTATCGTTGAACGCGTAGTCGAATCGAAATTTGTGATTCTCAAGGAATTTGGTTAGATCGACTTTATTGCGCGGTTCGTGGACCATGAGCATGTCCTTGCGCGGCACGGATATGACGTCGATCTCCTTGCGGTTCAGCTCTTTGCGGCTGAGTGGACGCTTGCGTACGCACACTGTTATCTGATGATCATCGACCGCCTGGCCGTCGAGTAACGGCACAAATTCCAGGGTATTCTGATATTCACGTATCATTTGGGCTGTCTCCCAGTTGGGATTGCCCGGATCCTGGTTCATTAAGGCGACCTTCTCCTCCTTGATCTCAGCCTGTCGAGCGCGACGCTTCTCGCGATTCTCCTTCAGTCGCTCCACCTCCTTGAGGGCGTGGCTGCGTCGAGCGCCAGCAGCGGCCGTCGAATTATTCGAATTGTTTGTGGTGTTCGCTGAGGCTGCGGCGGCTGCTGCTGCTGCTGTTGCCGCTGTCGACGCGGTTATCGATGTGCGTTCGTTCATAATGTTATTGCTGTTGTTGCTGCTGGTCACCGCCGATGCGATGCGCGTCTGTGCATTACTGTTATGCTGCAAATGTGCATAGCGCGGACGCATCATGCCGCCGCCGCCGCCCGTGGCACCGACGCTGCTGCTGTTGTTGCCGCTGATGGCGGCCACCGAGGCGGCGGTCATGTTGCCAACGCTCTGGCTGTTGCCCAGCTGTGAGCCCAGCTCACGATTGTTTGTCTCAGCAATCTTGTTTAGCTGTGTTCCGGTCATGGTCATGCGTGCCGTGGAGCTGCCGCCGCCGCCGCTGCCACCCCCACCACTGCCGCCTCCACCAATGGCCGACTGTGTGGGATTGCGTGATAGATTGTTGGGGGCGGTTGCCTGTTTCTTTGGCTCAGGCGCTGTGTGATGCATGTCGTTGGGATCGGCCATGGCCAGATCTGGATTCAATGAGAGTATGGCCTCCAGCTCCACCTCCTTGCCCTTTGTCTCGCCACGTTCATACCACTCGACGGTGATGCAGCGTGCCGATGGATTCAATTTGGACACAACGGCGCCATGGACGCGGCCGTCGGTGCGTTTGATCTTAACGCTCTGCCCAATGTTGATCATGTCCATTGGATTTTGTTGTTGTCCTTGTTGTTGTTGTTGTTGGTGTTGTTATTGTTGTTGTTTAATACTTGCGCAGGCTAACACTAAAAGACCTCGCTTGGGATTCACAGTTGTTGCTGTTGCAGTTGCTGCAGTTGCAGTTGCGCTTCTTATTGAATCAAATCCAGCTGCTGATCCTTGGAGTGTGTTTCTTTTCCAATTAATCCTTCTTTCTCTCTCTCTGCAAATATATATTTATATTAATATATTTACACACACAAATTTTGTACATACAAATAAATTTAGATTTTTTTTATTTATTTTTTTTGTATATAAAAACGTTACGAAATGTAATTTTTACAAAAAAAAAAAAAGAAAACTATTTGATAAATTTTTCCAATTTGTAAAATTTTGTATTTTTAAAAAAATTGAATTTTTTTTATTTTGCTTTTATTCTGTGTTCGGTCGTACAAAAACTCTGTAAATGAGGCAAAATTGTCAAATGCCGTTGGCTAGCCGCTGCTCCTCACTGACAGTGCAGGCAACGCTTACTCACATCGACTGCTGTCAATAACAACAACAATAAAGTAACAAAAAAAAAAAAAACAACAAAAATCAAATAACAACGTTCGAAATGCTAGAGCGAGACAGCAAATATATCAAAAATGGCTGCTGCCGCCTTGCCGCTGCTGCTACGGAATGACGACTACTGCTTTGGCGTTGGCTTTGGCTTCTTCTATGTCGAGGTCGCAAAATAAACGGCGTCGCTCAGCGCGCCTATGCATAAGTGTGTGTGTGTGTGTGTGTGTGCTCGCACACAAAATTCAAATGCCCAACTGTCGCTTCGCTATCGATAACAGCAACAAAAAATCAAACATATGCATTTACACACACACACACACAAACACAGAGGGAGAGAGATTTATGTACATGTGTGCAGCGACGCGCTGCCTAGGCTTTGCCCAATTGTGTTTTTTTTTGCGCCGATTTTAATTTTTGCATGCATTTAGCGCGGCGTTGTGCAACACTGTTAACGTATGCGGCACATAGCGACAGTGACACACACACACGCATGCACACATATGTAACATGCACACACACACATACACACGCGCGCATGCCTGCATATATGCATATAAGGCGCGTGTAAAAGTGCCAAAAACACTCAAAACAGCCGCTAATCAATGCCAGCAGCTTTACGTTAATAATTACACACACATATATACACATATATACGTATGTCTTGTTACGCTGTTGTTGCGGCCACAGTAGCTTTACGTCATGCAGTAGCTGACGGCTGCGGCTCCCACACACACACACACACACATTGACAGCAACAGCAAAAGACATTGCCTTCGAGGGCTTTTATGCACATGCATGCACACACACATGCACACATACACAACACTCTCTCACATACGCGGAAATGAAATTTTGTAATTTTGCAAAACTTCTGCTGCTGCTGCTGCGACGACGACGAAGACGGCGGCAACAGCGGCGCTTGGCGTTGCACCAAATACAACGTGTAATATACGCTCACCTCGGGACACACTCGCTGATATTTGAACACACGCGCTGCTTCGTCTTGGAAACTATTTAATAGCACAATCCATAAAATTATTAAAAACGGTTTTCTTTTTTTTTGTTTTTTTTTTTTTTAATATTTTTTGGAATTAATCACAACTAGATATCACAAGAGTGTGTTCGAAATAAATTTACAAAGCGACCAGATGTCAACAACAGAATTTTAGTTCAGAGTTTGCTTCGCCATTGTTTTTTTTTTTTCTTTTTCTTTTTCTTACTCTTCTTTTTAGTGCCAGCCAGTCATGGCGTGCATTTTACAGCACTGGTATGCCGACACACCGCTGTCCGTTAGAATCAAATATTAAGTATAGAAAATGGCATGCGCCACCAAAGTAAGCAGTATTTTTGCAAACTATATTTCAAGTCAAATTTGCACTTAGAATCTAGCTAGATGCAATACACCAAATCAATTCAACTAACTTTAAGCGCAACAGCTGCTTCTGGTCTAGTCTGGTATGTTTCGGTATTTTTTGCGTGGCATGACAAGTGCATACACGAGCATATGTATCATCGATATGTCGATAACACAAAACAGACAACTCTGTGTTTGTGGTGGTTGCAATAGATTTGTTTGTGCGTAGAAAGCGTAAATTATTGCAACGAAAAACCGTCAAAGATAAAACGCGTGCCATTTGCCAAACGTATACGGTTAGTACGAACTGAGATACATATAGTAAATGTCATTGACATTTAACAAATACTAATAGCAGCAGCAGCAGAATGGACATCATGGACATACAGGCTGTCGAGTCGAAGCTAAGTGACGTCACAGTGACACCAATACCACGGTCTCAGGTGCAAAACTTTTACAACTATCAGCAGCAGCGCGAGCAGCGCGAACAACAGCCCCAAATACAAATCTCAGCTATACATCATTCGCGCAGCGGCGGCGGTGGCGCCAACGCCAGCACCAGCAGCGCTGACTATGCCAACAGCGCCGGCAGCGCTGTCGGCAGCAGCAGCGGCAGCAAACGTGATCGCAACGCGTCGAGCAGCGCAGCCGCCACTGCCGCAGCAGCGGCTGCCGTTGCCGCCTTGCAGTACTCGCCGCAATTCCTGCAGGCGCAGCTCGCGCTGCTGCAGAAGCAATCGAATACCACTGCCACGCCTTCCGCCTCCTCAGCCGCAGCAGCAGCAGCGGCGGCGGCGGCTCTGTCCCTGGCCAACATCGCAGCGGCCAGCAACGGACGCAATCTAACCAGCAACAGCAACAACAACAGCAACAACAACAGCAATAACAACAGCAATAACAATAGCAATAGCAATGCCAATAACAATGGCAATGGCAATGCCGTTAGCCTTAATCTCGGCCTGAATCTGACGCAATCCCAGCTCAAGTATCCGCCCCCATCCACATCGCCGGCCGTGGTCACCACACAGACGTCGGCCAACATCACCACGCCGCTGACCTCCACTGCCAATCTGCCGACGGCGGGCAGCATTGTCGGCAGCAATGGGCTGAGCAAGTACGCCCAGCTGCTGGCCGTGATCGAGGAGATGGGCCGTGATATACGGCCGACGTATACGGGATCGCGCAGCTCGACGGAGCGGCTGAAGCGTGGCATTGTCCATGCCCGGATACTGGTGCGTGAGTGCCTCATGGAGACGGAGCGTGCGGCACGCCAATGAGAGGAGTAGCAGCAGGAGCGTGAACCGGAGCGGGAGCCGGAGCAGGAGGAGCAGTCAGCGGATACAGCTCGACGACACTAGACTACAAGAACACTACACAGCACTACACAGGACACACGACATGGGCATGGTGAAAAGGAATCTAGCATTTAAGTGTGACCAGACTCTGATTAGTACTTTTTTTTTTCCTTTTTCATTTTCTTTTTTGCAATTTCAGGCATTGAGCAATGCTTGAAAGCTGTTCCTAACATTGAGTGTCTATATCAGTTCGATCCGTAACTAAATCGGCATACTTAAGGCCGCGTCAATGTTTTGGCTATGATATTGCTTTCACTATGCCTGACCCAAAGTAACGAGTAACGAGTTGAAAGTAACGAGTAACGAATTGCTGCTTGTACTCGTTAGCTCTATGATTTCACTTATTATTTAAGTATATTTTAATTTGAATAATTATATTATAATATTTCATTATTAAACCATAGCGAATTCTAAGTTTTTTTTTCAAAAAAATTTTTTTTTCGGTTTTTAAAGATCTACAAAAAAAAATCTGGCAAATTTATTGCCATCGGACCATAGTTAAAAAATGTTTAGACTAGCTCAGGTTATATATATATAGGATATATACTATATATGTATATATATATATGATATATCTATCTATATATTATATATATGTATATATATGCATATATATGTATGTATACAGATATGAAGCGAGCCACAAATAGCTTCAGATTTTCTATATATATATTCTATATATATATATATATATACATATATATATCTATATATATTATGCATAAGTCTAGGCTAAGTTTCACCTGTGTTTCACCTATATACATATGTATGTACAACAGGACAAATTGCACAGCTGATATTTTAGATATATATAGATATAGCCTATATATATATATACATTTGTTATATAGAGTATGGATCTGTCTGCAAATCAATATATATATATATCTATATACGAGCGATATTTGTAAGTTCAAGCGTGTATACCAAACCGAAAATCGAATAAACTGATTTTTTTGGTTTTTATAAAATATATTAAAAAAAAAAAACATAAATCTTTGACTTACCTTTTAAGAATCGAATCAAAGACGCATTGTGTTGGTATAATTTGAACGATAATGCAATCTATTTTGTCAAGAATCAAACCTTTTTTACGTTTACAAATTTTAAATTAATTCTGTTCTTGTTTTGCTCAAAAAAAAGAAAACATCGAAAGTTATTTTCGTAACGAATTTACACAAAAGACTTATGGAAGCTTAGGCAGTTGGGGCTAAGCGTGCTGCCGGTTCGGTATTTTTTGTTTTAGTATTTTTATTCAAAATAACAGGCATGGCATGCCCGTTAAATATTCAAAAAGGGAAATTGCGACTGAACTAAAACTTATCGAAACTTTGTCAGCCCGAGCGAAGTAGGCTAACAATTATTTGACACTTGGTATTTTTTTAGTATATTTCAGTTGACAGTGAATTCGAGTAAAACTTATCGAAGCTCGATGCATATCGAAACTGTGGAAATCGGCGCAAAGTGTGCTGCCAGACTTTTTGCTTATTTAAACATTTGAAAATTAATGTTATTTGCGTTTTATTAGTTGTTTTAACATTTA
The DNA here is from genome assembly GCA_037075265.1 of Drosophila nigricruria. Lineage (NCBI taxonomy): Eukaryota > Metazoa > Arthropoda > Insecta > Diptera > Drosophilidae > Drosophila > Drosophila nigricruria. The sequence continues at coordinate 9,960,750 of JBAMCI010000107.1, read as the reverse complement.
CTTATAGTCTTAGATTCTGTTCACAGTCGAAGTAGGGACAGCATTTAGGAAACGGTTTTGTGGCATCCTCGACCAGCTTGCAGGGCTTTAAGGTGGCCAGCGATGGGCAGCTATGAAGGCAAAACATATTTTACAGGGTATACACATAGTTGGGCATACAAGTAGCACTTACGTCTTGCCCGTTAGTCCACCGCCTGCCTGACAGGTGAACTCAGTGCAGCGTCCGGGCGGCGAATAGGTCTGACCCACCTTCAAATTTTGTCCATCAAAGGAGCAATCTATAAAAATTGATTTAATTTAGAATTTCAGATCCTTTCGAAGTCCTCCACGCCTTACCGCCCAGCACCAACAACGAGTGGGCGCCCAGCACCACAATTAGCAGCACAATTGTCTCCGTCTTCATAATGAAAATCTCGAACTAAAACTGTTTGCGTCGCCTGCGAGCTATGCCAATTATATAGACCTATAGCTATCAGCTATATAGTGTCTGGTTTATCAGATTGATTAGCGCGCTCAGGTTGACCTGGGCGACCATTTCGCAGAGGTTGCGTCGAGGCGCTGATAGACTCGATTGCAACTGAATAAACTAATTATTGAAATAGATTTAATTATATTATATATATATATATATATATATATATATATATATATATATATATATATATATATATATATATATATATATATATATTCTGTGTCCATAGAAGCGCCACCTGTTTAGCTTAGAGAGCTTAGAGTGAATTGGATTATAGAATTTGGTAATTTTTTTAAATTATTTTTTTTTTTTGAGTTTAAGAAAAATATTTTAATTTTTTTAAAATTATTTATAAAAATAAAAAATTATAAAAATATATGAAATAAATAAAAAATTATTGAAAAAAAATTTTATAAATATATATAAAATAAATAAAAAATTGTAAAATATAAAAAAAATGTTCTAAAAAATATAAAATTAAAAAAATAAAAATAAAAAATTATAAAATATAATATATATAAAAAAAAAAAAAATTATAAAAAAAATTAAAAAATATAAAATTATATAAATATATAAAAAATTATGAAATAAAAAAATTATATTAAAAATATATATAATTAAATAAATTAAATTAAATAAAATTTATAAAACATAAAATTATATAAATATGTATCATATTATAAAATAGATAAGAAATTATGAAATAAAAAAAATGTATTAAAAAATATAAAATTATAAAAAAAATAAGTAAAAAATTATAAAATATAAAATTATAATCAAAATAAAAATTCTATTAAAAAATAAAAAATTAAAAAATATAAAATTATATAAATATATATTAAATTATAAAATAAATTCAAAAATTATATTAAAAAATAAAAATTTATAAAAAAAAAATAAAAAAAAAAAAAATAATAAAATATAATAATTATATAAATAAATACAAAATTATATATTCAAAAAATTATATTAAAAAAAAAAAAATTTATTATTATATAGCATCAACAACAGCTTTCCTGCTTAAAAAAAATATCTCTACAAACCTAAATTTGCATTCAATCACATTTGCACATTTATACGCATATCCAATTGGACATCTTCAACATGATCATAGCACAATATATGCATATATACATACATACATCTATACCCATATCCATCTATTTATATGGCCATTAAAAATGCGTTTTTTTTTTGCTGTGCCAGATTTGAGTGTTTTGTCGAGAAATCTCAAGCGAGCTTTACAATTCGACTCAATTGCCTGCGTTGTCCGTTACACATCTAATCAGACAATAAGAGGCCAATTGGAAGAGGCAACCGCTTGTCACTTAGCTTTAAGCTAAATGTGTCAATTCAATTTACATGCAGTTTTTTTTTCGACTTTATCCAATTAGCCAAATGCACTAGGAATCGGAATTCCAATTGGAACATATTAATTTAGATATATATTAATGTCAATAATAATATATGTAAAGGTATTTGGATAACTTTTGAGAATCTGATTAGAATTGATGTATAACATATATTCCAATTGGAATATTATCATTCAATGTCTAACAATGATAATATGTATCTAGTCAATATGAGGCTTAAACAATATCCAATTGGAATCTGTGTGTATTCCAATTGGACATAAAGTTCTATATTATTGAATCAAAGTAACCTACAGTCAACTGATAAGATAAGATAGGTTAAGAAATCCAATTACTATAGTCCAATTGGATTATCATTCAGATTTGACGACTATATCCAATCTGCGCTGACTCTACATGCATTTTCCAATTAGAATAAAACTTGACTCTTAGAAATTTGTCTATTTTTATACCCTGAACCCATTGAAAATGGGAAATCAGGGTATAATGTTTTTGTGAAATGTATGTAACACGCAGAAGGAGACATCGCAGACCCCATAAAGTATATATATTCTTGATCAGCTCGATGAGCTGAGTTTAAATAGCCCTGTCCGTCTGTCCGTCCGTCCGTCCGTCCGTCCGTCCGTCCGTCCGTCCGTCCGTCCGTCCGTCCGTCCGTATGAACGCAGCGATCTCGTAAACCACAAAAGCTAGATATATGAAATTTTCAGAGAATACTCGTCTATAGCCTACGCAGTACGAGTTTTTTTTAGATTTTCGATAACTCATCCCGTTTCCTTATTATCGATAAAAATCGATAACTTTTCTTCCGCTAAGCATACCGTAAGAGCTAGAGACTCAAAATTTACTGTGTAGATTTGTGTAATGAATGCGGACATTTTGTCATTTTTGGATTTTGGATGCCACGCCCCCTTCGCCCCCAATTTGCAAAATTCGTATTTCAAATACTAGAGACTTGTGCTTTGGCAAATACATACATATGAATAACATTATCACGCTGTAAAAGTTTGATTAAGAAAGTCCATCCACAAAAAAAGTTATTAAACATTTAATTTCCCATACAATAGGCATATTGCATCCCAAGCGCAGTCGCTGCGTCAACTGCGCAGTCAGCAGAGCGCGTGCTTATGCGTGCGTGCGTATGCATGTGTGTGTGTGTGTGCGTTGCTCGCAATATTTGTATATGTAAAATAAGCATATAATGTTGGGAAGATTGGATCTTCGCAGGGTTCAGGGTATCTCGTAGTCGAGCCGTCTCGACTAGAGCACTCTTACTTGTTTTAGTATAAATATAATTTTATTAGCAATATATATATATAGATATATGAATTCTCCAATTGGATATTGGATACATCAGTTGGTTGAACAGACGCGTGTGGAACAACAATCCGGATAAGGTTTC